>VZTT01072208.1:1137-13610 GCA_013400855.1 Buphagus erythrorhynchus
AGTTGCACAGATTGGGGGTTTTTTTTAATAAGAAATTTGTCTGCAGATAGAATTTTTCCATATCCATCAAGAATTTTTTCCCATATCTTTTTGTTCCCTGAGTCAATATTTTCGCTTTCAGGTTAATGGAGGAGCTCAGGGGACACAAGTTTGGTATTTATAAATTTATAAAATTCATCATAAAATCTGTTGTAAAATCCAAATATGTATTAACTATTAAAATATTAAAAATGTTAAAATCAAAATATAAATATTTATTCCTAAACATTTCTAAAACCTGTTCGGTCTCACTGGATAAACACAAATTAAAATGGTGCAGAATAAATTCGAATAAATTCAAATAAATTCGCAGCTGGCTGGGTTTCAGTGACTGAAACAACACAGAGCACCAGAAATTGGGAGAAAATTCCAGAAACAGAGGGAATCATGGGAATTTGGGAATAATATCCCTCAAAGTATCAAAAATTCCTCCTAAAACAGCAGGATAATGTTAAATTATCTGAAATTACCTGTTCCCCAACAGAGCAGCTCTGACTGCTGATCCCACATTCCATTAATTCCCCATTCCTATGGATTTCAATTTTTCCTGCAGATCCCACTGCAGGATTCCTTGCTGGAATATCCTGAATATTCCTGGAAAAGATCACAAACCTTGGCAAATCCATTTAGTTTTAAACTAAAAATGGGAGATTTGTGAGCATCAATCAACATCACAACTTCCTAAAAAATTTAAAATCGCCTTTAAAGTCGATATTTAACTAAATTTAGGATTTTTCCAAGGGATACTTTTGTTTCATGCCTCAGAAATAGAAAAGTGATGATACCCAATTCCGTTTTTGGGATTTCTCCTGCCTGGAAAATATTTAAGGTGGGATTTTGTGGTTTTAACCCAACTGAAAAAGCTGCAGAATTCCCAAATTAATCAATCAATCAATCAATCAATCAATCCCATCCCTGTTGAATCCCTCAATGTAGATTTTTCCTAAGGGTGAGGAAGAGGCACCAAGTGTAAAGTTTATTATTTGGATGGAAAAAAAAGAATTCCAGAAGGAAAAACATCAGGCATTTGGATTTGTTGGAATTACCATCCAAATTAACAGCAAGATGTTCCTGGGATGAAAATCAAATCCCCAAATTTCTTTGATGTGAGCTGAGGAGGGCCTCAAAATTTCACATGCAGAGCTCTGAGGCTGAAAAGGGATTTTCAGGAGAGGTTTATGTCAACCAGGAAAGAAAAACCTGGAAAAAAACCTGCCTTTCACTCAGTCTTAGGCTGCTAATCCCAGCCTACATTTAGACATCTCTTCCAAATAAAGCTCCAGCCCAAAAATCCGCTGAATTCCAGTGTTGAAATCGTTTTTTAAGGCAGACAAACAGCTCTGTTTTCTTTTCAGCAGCTGAGAGCAAAAGCAGATTAAAAAAGGAGAAAAAAAGAAATTTCTGCTCAGCTTTGAGGTCGAATATTTAAGGCTCAGGCTCTGCCTGTCAAAGTTTGGATATTCAGGGGTTTTTTGGATGAAGTTGGAATCAATGGATTGGATTTGTATCAACTGGAAAGTCACAATTTGCAAAATTTGTAGGAATTGTCCGTAACGAGCAAAGTGTCGATCCTGGAAAATCCAGAAAAAATGGGAGCAGATTTCTGTGCTGGGAGTTTGGGGGTGCACAAGGAGCAGAAATCCTCTGGAAAGCCAAGTGCCAAATTTTGGGGAGGAATTTGGGATAATTGGAGGTGTCCTTGCTCATGGCAGGGCTGGAATGGGATGAGCTTTAAGATCCTTCCCACCCAATCCATTGTGGAATTCTGATTTATTCCCCAAAATGCCAAGCTGCACTCCTGCACACACACAAAAACCTGGAGTTACCAACAAGTTCCAGATTGCAGCATCGAAAACAAAACCATAAAACTGAAATCACCAAAAAAAATCAATTTTGAACAGAAATATCTCGGAATAACAGTTCCAAACCTTGCTGAAATGCAGGATTTTTTCCCAAATAAGCCTTGATAATTCCTTGCAAAATGTAGAATTCCGGCAGATTTGAGAGCTCCTTTCCTTTATTTTTTAGTAAACACAGCAAATTTTGCTTTTCCCAGCTCAAACACCCCCCTTCCAGCTGTGCAAACACCCCGAGGTGTTCACATCAATATTTGCAGCTTAAGTAAACTCAGAGCTCAGCCTAAAGTCCATTCTCAGCATTAATTTAAAGCTCAATCTCACATGAGTCAAGAATCTCAAAATTTTTATCTTTCCAAGGAATTCTGGGATGCTTTTTATTAAACATCCAATTCCAGCTCTGCCTAAATCCTCCTTTTACCAAGTTCTGGGAATTTCTGCAGCTCCTACTGGTGGTTATTGGTGTTTAATTGATTAATAAAACACAGGATTGTTACAAAATGCCCGGGATTAATTGGAGCAGCTCGTTAACTCCGAGCATACTGGGGTTTTGATTAGGGAGATGATTAAAATGCCATTTATTCCCTGATTGCAGCAACACCTCCTCAGGTGCTGGACTGTTGGGCCATCCTCATTCCAGGAAAAACGTGGAAAAGAAATCCTGAGGCACCATGTTGGTTATTGGGGGACGACTCCACCATTTTTTATTTGAATTTTGTGGTTGGTTAAAATCCCAGCCGGGCCCATTTTCCACTTCAATCCAAATTTCCTCCCATTTCAATCCCAAAATTCCTAATGCTTTTCCAAGCTGAATCCTGGAATTGAGGTTGGAAAAGCTCCAAGATTGGAGTCCAACAATTCCCCAGCACTGTCAAGGCCCCATGTCCCCAAATGCCACAACCTAAGCAAAGAATATTCCATTTAATGAGGAAATATTTGAGGGTTTGAGTGGATGGCAGCTCCCTCAGCCTGGTAATTTACCAGTTCCCTCTAAATATTTTAATTAACACCAAATATTAAACCAATTTTCCATCCTAAATGCAATTTTTCAGCTCCATAATTTGAGGCTGATACAGAAAGTTAAGTTGGATTTCCTGTGGCAGCACAATCCCACCACCCCCAGTTTTACTGTGAATTATAAAATTGGCTTGGCTTTAACCAGATTTAAATTCTGGAAGCATTTTGGGATTTTGGGGAAGTTTTCATGGAATTTAACAAAGCCTTCCTGTCTGAAGCTGGACAAGTTCAGGGTTTTTTGTCTCACTCCTTTTTCTCACTAGAAAAGAAGCCCAAAAAATCAACTTTTAGCCTCCAAAACCCTTTCAAATCCATTTGGTGCATTTCCTGTGTGTCTCTACCACGGAACTTTTAAAAATCCATTTACTCTCCAAGTGTTTTCCCCTTTTTGCTGCTTTTTTTCCCCCCCAAAAAAGTGGATTTTTGGGCATGCAACAACCACCAGGACTGATTTGAAAGCATCCAAAGGGTGTCTTTGATCTCTCTTGGACCAGGCACAACCCTGGATAAAATGGGAACATTCCAAAGGTGAAAATCCAGAGCTCCACAGTCCAATTTAACAAGTTGGATGTTATTTCCTATAAAATTCCCAATTCCCTCGGTTGCCAAGCTCCTCGATATTTTTGGACTCCACTTGGACCAAATATTTATCGTTTTTATCATCGTGAACCACAACTCCTTCCTCTTCCCAAGGTCTTCTCCAACAAAAAAAAAAAAAAAACCTTTTAAGAATCCAGTTCTCCAATATTTGGGAACCATCTCCCAGTGCTGCATTCCTGCCCTTTATCCATTTGGGATCCCAAATCTGGGAGCCAAAAAGGATCCAAACCCATCACCCATTCCCTGTCCCAAGAATTCCTCATTTTCAGCAGCTGTAGGAGATGGAATTTCCCCCATTTCCCACCACAGGTTCATCTCCTTGAGCTCCTCAATTACAGATTTTCCCCAAATCCTCCAAATTCCTCAGGAAAAATCCAACCTTTTAAGTTTTTTAGGGTCAGGAAGTCGTGAGTTTATTCCTGGCCAGGGTTTGTCTGTGACCAACACAAAACTTTTTCACTTATTTATACATTTTTAGCAAAAAAAAATTATGTTTATTGCTCCTAAATGACATCATTCTCTTTAATTGATGCCCCACTGGTTATCAATTTCTTGTTTTTCCTGCTAATTAATCCATACTCAATATTCCAGCGTTACAAATCCCACTTTTATGGTGGCACCGATCGCTCTCAGTTGGAAAAATAATGAGAATAAGCAGCAGAATTTTCCATTTCTTGATATTTAAATAAAATGGGCCCATGTGTTCAAAAACGGTTTGGATTTAGGAAAAGCATAAGAAAGATCCAAACATTCCAAACTTTGTTTCCTCAGGAAAAAGGGAACACAAAATTTCCTTTTTACCCCAAATTCCTCATCGGCTTCTTATTGCTCTGAAGAAACCTCCCGAATCAAGAAAATAATTAAACCGTGAATTAAGATAATAATTAAAGAAATTAAAACGGCTTCAAAATTCCGTCATGTTGATGCAGCCTTGGGAAAACTGAAAATCCATGAAGGATTTCAAATCTCTTTGCAATTATCCCAAGAATTAAGAGGGTCAGGCTGGGTTTATTTATTCCAGAAGATCTAAAAGTTCTTTAATCCCTTCCTGGAAAACAAGGAGCGAATTTTTAATTTTAAAAAAACGACCCAAAAATGCCAGTAGGGTTCTCCCATATTACCCCACAAAACAGCCATGGATATTTGAAGTGTGTGGGGCATTTTTTTCCCATTAAATTAATATTTTAATGCTAAAAATGGAATTTAAGGCACATTCAGGCATTTGTTGGTTGAAATCAGCCCCAAATTTGTCACACCAGACGTCACCTTGACCTCGAAGGCTGAAAATAAAAGATTTTTTCCCTCCCACCAGGCTTCCAGCACCACAAAAAAAAAAACAAAATTCCCATATTTCCCTTTTCAGGTCCTAAATGAGCACTGGTATCAACAGATTTGAAGCTGTGAAGAGCTCAAGGTTTTTATTCCTGAATTAAATTCCCAAGTGGAGACTCCAGAGCTGTGACCACACAACAATTCCAGCTGAGAATTCCCACATTTCAGGGGGTAATTCCTTTTTTCTGCTGGAATATTGTCCTTCTGTGCCATAGGAGTTTTAAAAATAGGACAAAATATGGGATTTAGGAGGATCCAGATGGATTTCTTCCATTTCCAGCACCATAGAAATCATAAAATAAGTGGCCCCATCAGGGTTTAGATGTCACTGGTTTTCCTTGGAAATCCCTGGATTTGGGCAGGTTCTCCAAATTTTTGTGGACACCAACATAAAACCAGCCAATACTGGACCATGGGAATTTTTAGGGACAGGGAATTTTGGAGTGTGGAGTTTGGGAGACAGCTCCAATCCAACCTGCAAGGCAGGAAATGCATGGGAAGAGCAAAAAAAAATAATAATTAAGGAGTTTAAACTCTTCCCATTCTCTGTTCTAACCCCTGGTGCCTGGAAGAAGCAACAACTCCAGAACAACCAGAAATTCCCAGAATTCCAGGATGGGCCAAGCTGGAAGGGACCATTAAATTCCAAATTCCCAAAATCCAGCGCTCAAAATCCTTCATTCCCTAAGTGGAAACAGCAATTTTCCTGGGAAAAATAAATCCAGATTCCCAAAACCTGGCACATTGTGCTGGGAGAGGAGGGGCTGTCCCTGCATCCCCTGCAGTGGGAGCTCCGAATAATTCATGGAAAATAATTAATTAATTATTAAATAATTCGTTAATCCCTTTAATTAACCCCTTTATTAATTACAGCTCGATCCAATGGGTCACAACTCCAGCCTTCACAATTTCAGGATGAGCCAGAATTTCCTTCCTGGACACAGCAATCCTCAATAAATCACTGAATTTGCAATCAGGTACTTTGAATATTCCATCAGCCAATCACCTGGAATTCTTGGATTTAGGAAAATCTTCTGGAAGGGGTTTAGCTGGAAAATAAAAATCTTTCAGTGCCTCCCACAGGAGCAGCCAATTAACAAGCCCTGTATCCATCCAGCATCTTCCCTCTCCTGTGAAAATTCAGCTTTTTGCCACTAAAATCCTGCCAGAGACCTCTCTGGTGATGATCCCAGCATTTAAATACACAAATTCTTCGTAGGAGAAATAAAAATTCCACAAATCTCATTTTCCAGCAATATTTGAGCCTCTGGGCTGAGGCAGCTGCAGCAACCCCGGGGATGTCTGAGCACTGTCCCCAGCCCTGACATGAAACCAAAAAATATTAAAATTATTATTTTCAAAAGAAAAAAATTCTGATTTTTCTCCTGTAACCCCAGCAAATCCCTGACAGAAATCCCTAACAAGCTCCTGTCACTCTCCTCACAAAGCCAACCACAAAAAACGGAGTTGGTTTGGAATTGTTCCTTGCTCTCGTTAGCTGGGAATACCAGCCAGGAATAATTTGATTTTCTGGGAGCAATTACAGGCAGTTCCATAAGAAATAAATTAAATTCCAGCCCTGCTGCTCTGGCTGGAGCAGCTTGTTCCTTCGGAACTTCAGGATCACACCAAGGGAGGAAAAAATAAAGGAAAAAAATAAAGGAAAAGAAGGAAAAACCAACATAAAATCCAGAGAGATGCTGTGTTCATTCCCTGTGCCAACTCCAAGGAGGGGCTGGCGAAAAGAAACTTTTTCATTGGATTAATGGCTGAAAATCTGGGAAAAATGAGCTCCCAGGGATCTGAGCTGAGTCTTGATCACTCTCATCAAGTCCCTTTGTCTCTGTTTTTAGGTTTTTATTGTTCCTTGATTTCCTGATTGAATTCAGAGATCTCCTGGAGCAGCTCATTCCTGTATCTTGAATAAAGATGCAGATTCCGGTCTGGGATCCAATCTCTCCTGGAATTTTAATTCCAAAGCTGTTCTTTTCCACCTTGGCTGCAAGTAATCAGAATTTTAACAATTTTGTGGACCTCTGAGCATGTTGTGAGCTGGGACAGTGAAACCACAGAAAAAAGGAGAGAAGTTAGGCTTGGAGGTTTCTTCCTAAGCCCTCACTGGCAGGATTTTCCAAAAAATTCCTGCTGGAAGCAGATTTTTGATGGGCATAGCCCCAGATATGTTCATGTGGAGAAGAGGAAAATCCAGGGAGAGTCCAGAGCTCCTTGCAGGACCTGAAGGGGCTCCAGGAGAGCTGGAGAGGGACTGGGGACAAGGCATGGAGGGACAGGACACAGGGAATGGCTTCCACTGCCAGAGGGCAGGGATGGATGGGATCTTGGGAATTGGGAATTGCTGGCTGGGCTGGAATTCCCAGATTTGCTGTGGCTGCCCCTGGATCCCTGGAATGTCCAAGGCCAGGTTGGACATTGGGCTTGGACACCCTGGGACAATGGGAGGTGTCCCTGCCCATGGAATGGGATTTCAGGTCCTTTCTCACCCAAACCATTCCAGGAATTCTCCAATTCAAACTGATTCCTGCTGTCAAACGAATCCAAATCAAATCCCAATCAATTCCTGAGTGTAATTCCAGCCATCCAGCCCTGTAAACACCAAAAACATCATCAAGAAACCAGGAGGCAGAAATTCCCATTCCATTTTCTCTTTGCTTTCCTTGGAGCTGAGGAAAATTCAGTGGTAAATTCCTTCCCAACTTTTCCATCAAATCTGTCTCTAAGGAGTGAGATTTCACTGGGAAAGCAAACAAGAAAACGTGGGAAGAGTTCCTGTTTCCAGATCCAGCTGGATTTATTGGAAGCCCTAAATCCCAAGGAAAACTTTGGCTCTTGAGCATTATTTATAACACCTGCACTGTATCCCAGAGTTTCCCATCCTGGCCAAAATATTGTTTTAGTTCCTGGCACAGAATTCAAAATTTGTTGGGATTTTGGATCATTGTGGGTTTTGTCCATATTTCTGAAAATAATCATTATCTTAACCCAAAAAACACCCAAAATACCCCTTAGATTAATTCTACAAATGTTCTAATTCATTATGTAAATTCATATAATTCAAATTCATAAATTATTTATAATTCACTATACAAATTTTATAATTCATTAATGACGTGCTTAAAGCAAAAATCCAGGGATGTTATTCCTGGATCATTCCAGCAATCCCTAACGAGCAGGAAGGATGGGCAGATTCTCCCTCTGGAAATTTTCCAGCACCATCCCACCCTCAGCTGCACAATTCTTTCAGGAGAGCAGGGCAGAGCCCATCCCTGCTGGAATTTGCATCCCTGAAATCCCCCAGGCTGACTCCAGCAGCTGGAAAAATCCAGGGAATTGGGATCAGGGTTTGGAGCTCAGCATTTGGAGCATCAGCTGCTGTTTGACTGCTTGGGTGGGCTCCAAAAATCAACAAAACTGCCAAAATTCCGAGAAAAAGCTGCCCCAGAATCCAGGCAATGCTGTCCCATAGTCCAGGAATTGGATTCTTAAGGAAAAATACAGAATTTCTAGAGATCCTTTGGCTGGGATGTGCAGGGAATGGAGATTTTAGGGATAAAATTCCTTGGAGTGGTTTCTTGCTACGACAAAATTAAATCCCAGCCCTGCTTCACCTTAAACCCAGCCTGGTGCTGCCAAATTTCTCCCTGCTCCCCATGGCCTGAGACTCCTGGCTTCCCGAAGGATTCCTTGGATCAAGGAATAATCAAGGAATAATCAAGGAATAATCAAGATTTCTGAGAGTTGAAACACGCCAGGGCGACTTTGATCCGATCTTGCTGGGAATCAGGGGTGCAGCCTCCCTTTGGAATGTGGGAATCACATCCCAATTTCCTGCCTACCGAGGGAAGAGCTGCTCCTGATTTGATGCAGAGCTGCCTGGAAGGTTTGATTTCATCTCACCTCATTCCCTCCCTCATTTTTCCAGCAGTAATTTCCTCATTCCTGCACGAGCATCACCTTCACCAGGTGGGATTGAAGGAATAATTCCATCCAAGCTGTGATCCAGGAAGGTTTGGAAAATTGATTTCAGGCAATAATTGGTGGATCTTGTTTCCCACCTGGAAAAGCTCTCCCCATATTCCAGGAGATTCGTTGATTTTTCTTGGAGGCAAAAGGCAGAATGGGAACAGCTTTTTCTGATGGCCAAGGGGTGGAAAAAGGAGAAGTGGGGACAGAAGGAAAAGAAATCAAGTCTTCCCATGGAATATTTAGGAAAAATCCAGCTTGGAATATGTAGGATGCCTTGCCTGGGAATGCTCCAGGAGAAATTCCAGGGGAAAACTTCCCAGGAGGAGCTGGGCTGAGTTTTGAGATGCAGGGAAAGAACTGAGGCACTTTTGTGCTTTAAACCCAGCTTTACCCCCACAAAGAGCACAAAATTCTCGTATTTCCCAAATACCTGAGCATTTTTTTCCCCAAAGTTTTCCAGGTTTTCTGGAGGCTCAGCTGGAATTATCTTTATTCACGATGGGGCTCAGCAAAGACGAGCGTGGGCAGCTGAACGGGACTTCCCCTTTGAATTTCCTGGATGCAAATATGTAAATCCAATAAATTTCATGGATTAATTTCCCAAACTGTTGGATAAACTGGCAGATATTGTTCGCCAGCTAAGCCTGAGTGACGTGGCTTCCATTCACATCTTCAGAAACGGCTTTTATTGGAGGCGAGACAGATTTTGCCACTTCAGCTGAAATTTTTTAGTGTTCAGAGTGAAAGCTCCAGGTTTTTAACGGCTTTAATTCTGCTGGAAAATATATTTGGGGTGAGGGAAGGGGAATGGAGCTGGTTTTGAGAAGTGAAATCATGGAATTATGGAATGGTTTGGGTTGGGAAGGAGCTTTAAACTCATCCCATCCCACCCCTGCCATGGCAGGGACACCTCCCGCTGTCCCAGGCTGCTCCAACCTGGCCTGGGACATTTCCAGGGATCCAGGGGCAGCCACAGCTGCTCTGGGAAACTTTATTTCCATTTAAAAAAAAAAATGAAAAAAACAATCCAAGTAAAAAAAGTGGATTCAGGAATGTCTGTGTTTGGTTCTGCTTCTTGCGTGACTTGTCCGGCTCCCTCGGCTTCAACTTTTGCCAGATATTTCCATTCCAAGAATGGATCAATATCTTCATTATCATTTTATATTTTGGTCTTTCCCATTTTGATACCGTATTTTATTTGGATTTGTCTGCTCCCAGCCGAGGATGTCAAGTCCTGCTGTCCTGCAGAGATCCAGAATTCCTCTGGTTCAGTTCAAAATTACTTAAACAATTTCAGGTCACTTTGTCGTCGCAGCAAAAAACAACAAACTTGATTTTCCAGACCTCCTGCCTTTTGGAATAATCTATGGCAGATCCAGGAGGTACAAAATTATTAGGGGGAAAATTCAGCCAGAATTAAGGGAACAAGAGGAAATGCCAGTGGTTACTTTGGTGTCCAAATAATTTTTATTTTCAGTGTCGATCAAGCCCTAAATTAATTTTCCTTTTAAAAACTCATGGGAAAATGCACCCCACGTTCCAAGCACCTGTCAGTGTGGTCCTGTGATAGATCCCAGTTTTATTTCCAATTAATTTTCCCTGCAGTAACATCGTTAATTTGTTTATAAACCGTTCTCTGTGCCTGTTTCCTATCAGTGCTTCCATAAATGTCAAGCCTTTTGTTAAAATGTCGTGAGTTATAGATAAGCACAACTTCACATCCTGAGATCAGGGAAATCATGAAAAATGAGTGGTTTATGGGATGGAAACCTTGTCAACATCAGCGTGGGTTTATTGCTGGAATGTTTGGGGGAAGGGGGAACCGAGTCAGTGCAATCTTTAATTTAAGGAGAATTTTTATGGCATTTTTCTGGTAATTCCTAAAGCTGTTTGCAGAATATAAAAATACAGATCTTACAGAGAAATCTTTATGGCACCAGTGATAAAATATCCTCATGTGGGCTCTGAATCGATTTGATTTAGCAAAGCTTGGTCCTTACGAGCAGAGTAATTACGATTATTATGGAATTAAAATGTAAAATTCTCCCGTTTAATGAACAGCAAAGAATTCCAAGGCATTCCACCCTTGGGAAAAGCACCAAAGCTCAAACAGCACCGGCAGCCTCAGCAGTTTGGGATATCCTGATTTCCAAAGGAGTTTCCTAAACTCTGACTCAGAGCTGGGGTTTCCCTCCAGGAGCAGGAATAGGATCCTCAGCCCTTGGAAAACCTGGAATATCCGTGGTGAGCGTGGAGCACAGCTCCTTCTGCCAAAACCTCTGGATGCTTTTCCTTCTGAGAGCCAAGACTTGGAACCATGGAATATCCTGAACTGGAGGGGATCCACAGGGATCATCCCAGCTCCTGCCCAGACACCCCAACAATCCCATTCCTGGGAGCTCCCGGAGCTCTGGCAGCCTTGGGAATGTCACCATTCCCTGGGGAGCCTGCCCAGCACCCTCTGGAATATTCCACTCTGGAATAGTGGAACCTTTCCCTGATTTCCAGCCTAAACTTCCTGGTGTCCTGTGAGGTCCCAGCCCAGCCCCTGTGTTTGCAGGAACTTCTCCATCCCCTCCAGCCTGCCATGGGTCACCCCTTCCCAACTCCAGGATTCCCAGGAAATACAACACTTCAGGACCAAGCTCTGAACAGATCCCAAAGAGGCGCTGGAGTTTCCTCCCTGGGAATATTCCAGACCCCTCTGGACACAATCCCATGCCCTGAGCTCTGGGATGGCCTTGCTGGAGCAGGGAGGTGACACCAGTGACCCTCTGGGGTCCCTTCCAGCCTGACCCATCCTGGCATTCCATGATCCTGGAAAAACCTCCCTGTGCTGCTTTATCCACCTGCTCTTCCCCTATTCCCATTTTCCTTGCTCATTCCCACCTTCCCTGCCCCCTTGACCCCATTACCCGTGGTCCCCTGTGGCCATAGTGGATTGCCACTGCTGGGGACAGGCCTTGAGTTCTGAGTTGGCACAGCCCCAACGCTTCCCTGCCTGAATTTCCCTGCCCTTCCGGAATTTTTCCCATCCTTCCTGGCTTTTTCCTATCCTTCCTGAATTTTCCTTTCCTTCCTGGATTTCCCTGCCCTTCTGGAATTTTCCTTTCCTTCCTGAATTTTCCTGTCCTTCCTGACCTTTTCCTGTCCTTCCTGAATTTTACTGTCCTTCCTGAATTTTCCTGCCCCTCCTGAATTTCCCTGCCCTTCCTGAATTTTCCNGGAAATTTGGAAAAGGATTTGGATGCTCCAAGGGCTCCCTGTTTTCCAGAGCCAGGCTGGGAGAGGTGGGAATATTCTGGATTTTATTGGCAAGCAGGGAGCACGTCAGAAAGACTGGAGTCCATGTTTAATTAATTAATTAATTAATTAATGGGTTATTTCTTCAATCCAATTATTCCCCAGTCTTCTTTTTAGCTTTAATTAGCATAATGAGGCCTTTCCCCATTTCATTGAATTCCTAAAAAATCCTGGTGATCTCCAGAAGATTCCGGGATTCTCCCAAATCCTCAGTTCTATTGCTCTACACCTAAGCAAATTTGAACCTGGTTTTTCCCTATAAATGCAGGATAATCTGGATTTTCTTTCCACATTTACTTTAGGTTCAGCAGAACTGATGCCATTTTTTCCTCCTGGATTTAT
>VZTT01072209.1:11779-23647 GCA_013400855.1 Buphagus erythrorhynchus
ATGGTCCTGTGCAGGGCCAGGAGCTGGACATGATGATCCTTGTGGGTCCCTTCCAATTCAGCATATTCTCTGATTCTGTGGTATTACCATCTGCTGATCCAGAAACAAGACTTGATTGATGCGATTTCAATGTCCAGTGATTAAAGTGATGGTCATAGTCTTGATTCCTTGGGGATGAGGGGAAGCCCATGAAACACACAGTTCAGTGGTTTAATATATGCTTAGGTTTGTGTAGGAACACCCATGTACCTCCCCTGGTGAGGAGAATGTTACATTATATGATGTAATACTGTGGATCAGGTGCAGTCCTTTAGTGGAAGGCTTCAGAAGTGAGTCTGAGGGCTCTTCAGGGGTCTGTGGTGGTTTATGACCCCTTCCAAGATATGACAACTGCTTCTCCTGTCAGCATAGCTGAGCCAGTCTTGCCCCATAAGAAGGGTTGAACATCTCCAGGCCTATGTTTGAATGTCTCAATACCTCCCCTCGAGCAGAGTTTTCACACCTGAGCCAGTTGTGCCCCAGAGGACATTGACATGATAAAAAGTACTATCCCATCTCACAGGATCTGCTTCTTATTGGCCTCTTCCCTTACCTGGCTCAAAACCCAGGTACTTGCTAAATAAATGTTGTTTGTCGTGGTCATCCTCTGGTGCTCAGGCCCCCTGCACCTGTTACCATTGTTACCATTACCTGTTACCTGTTGTTACCATTCACATAATCAGCAAATACCACTGCTTTTGCAAATGGCTGATTGTCTGAGCCATTAATCATTAACATTTCAGTGTGTCACACCATCCTCTTCCTCCTACTATTAATTTAGGCTTCAAAGTGATTTAGAGAAGTCCTGGTGAGTCATAGTAACATTTTCTAAACCTCATTTGGCAGATTTTGAGCACTTTTCATTCATGGTCATGCTGTGCCATTGTTCAGAAAAAAAATTACAACATTTTCTGTCTCATGGCTGCTGCAGCACAACCTTTATAAAGAGTTATAGCTTGTCATCACTTTTTGCTGAACACTTGTAAAAATAGAAGTAATAGTAGTGTTAAGAAGAGCACTAATAATCAGCCCTTCTGTTTGAGGCTCCTTGATTTATATCACTCCCTCAATGAGACTGAGTTTGCTTTGGGAGAACATTCACCTGTGTCTAACTATGCATCCATTGAGGGGAATGCTAGCTAAGGGAAGTCAGTGTGGAAGACTTTGAAAGGCTTCAACAGGAAACACTAATATACTTTGAAGAAGAGCTACAAATTGTATTCAGGATTTAGGTGAAGAGGCATCTGAATTTTTTAAACATTTTTGTTAATGAAAGTTATGATTAAGTCAAACTTGATTTAATTAAAGATATGGTAATGCAACAGAAATTGACAGTACACTAAGCCAAAATCATTTAAATGTGCTCACATTTTTTAAAGAATCCATAGAAAATTTCCTTACTTTTTCAGCCTAAAAGCATCTAAGAACAAAATCTTAAGCAGAAGTCACTAGATGTTTACCCTCAAATACAACTTGAGATATCACCCTTATCATAAATACTGAGTAATCCAGGGTATATTAAGAAAATAAATACTCAGCCCTCAAATTTTACTTACAATGTCCTGGTTCTTTAGCGACATGGATTTCTTTGCATTGAGACAAAATACATGCAAGATAGTCCTTGTGAAGTAAAAAAAAAGTAATTTATTGCTTCTTATTTGTAATCATATGCAAAAATATAAAAAAACCCTGCACACACACAAACAAATGCACTTATGTTTATTGTTGTGCTTGTAGCAATTGTTAATTTGACAAATAAGTGTTTCAGGATCTATGTCTGGCTTTTGCTGCTATGGATATGCTATTATTCAGGCTAGCGATGGTGACAGAGCTCATTTTCTGTCTACTGATCAGCGTAACTTTCTGAGCTTGTTCTGCACTACTGATAAAAAATATCCTTTTTTCTGGGCTCTCTTGAAAGTAAAAGTGATCTCAGATATTGCCATTCTGCATTGCTGCTTGATGGTTATTTGTTCTATCACCAGCACAACAAAGGAAAGGCAGCTTTAATTTGCTGTATGTCGTGTAATGCAAACGTGAGTTACTGTATATCCCTTAACAGCCCATCATTAATTTCCCTTGCATGCCGTTTCCAGGTTTCATATATTGCTGGCTGTTGTGATAGTATGTAAAGCATCAGCTGCAGTTTCACAGCTTGGATTTTAAGGGGTCCACAAGGAGAGATCAGAAGCTGAAATTCTAATATTGCCTCTAATGGAAGAACTATTACCCAAACAAGCAGGATGTGGATTTCTTTCCTAGCAGAATGATGCTATGGCATTCTCCCACTAATGGCTCTACAGCATTCAGGACTCTGGCAATGTATGGTTTCCAGTTCTGAAAAACAATTATTTTATACTTATTTTGTCCATGGGAAAAAAAATAGTCAAACTAGATTAGAAGCAAATTTATTTGTATAAATTCTTACAATGTGCTCATCACTTTAGTATATGGGTGTAGTACAAAAAACAAGGTTATTGACACTGGATATTTGTGGCAAACAGAGATTAAGCTTGAAGATAGAATAGTATGACTGTGAGAATCTGATTTGTACAGTGACCTAAAATCTGGTAATTAGAAAGTTATAGATCAGGACCAGTTTTTATATCAATTCTAATGTTCTTCATAAACAGCAGAGCATCTTTATTAATTGTCTTGGAGGCAATGTGACTCATTTGACTCAGATTCAAACCCTGATTTCTTTTCTGTAAATTCAAAAAATAATAAATAGTCCAAGAGAATTTAGAAGAACTGGCATATAATGAGACTCTAACCATTTATTCTCTATAAATGTACTTTGTAAAGAAAGCTACAAGATGTTTGTTTTCTAAAAGAAAGACAAGTGAAGTGGTGAGAGAAGGAAATTATTTTTGTTTAAACATGGAAGAATCCCCATTCTTAAAAACAAGGAGATAATGTGTTGTTATGGTTTGATCAGAACAAAATCTCATTTGTTCTGTTTCTTGGTTGAAGATACAGGCTCTAATTCTTGAAGGAATGCCTGGGATTTTTAATTCAATCATCACCGTTCCCATTCTGAGACAAACATAGAGACAGACATAAGACTGCTGCTATGAGACTCCTCAGGTAAACTTTGACTCCATGTTTAGGCATTTGGTGCCTTTTAAGTAAAGACCACATAGAACTTCATGTATGAGGTTAAGATTGCTATTTAGTTTACCTGCTTCTGAAAAATCTGTTAAGAATCAGAGCTCATCCTCTAGGGTGAAAGTTGTTTAACTGTCATGAGCTGACTGCCAACAAGGTGGATGAGCATCTTCTGGAGGACATCTTTCAGAAGGTAACAACACATACAGTCACACGTGAAGTAGAAGGAAAGAAACCACAACAGAAGCCAAGAGGAATGATTGCTAGTGGAAAATCATAGGTGTAGGACTGTTTAAAAATGCATTCTGTACAATCACTTTATAAATATTGCTCTTTTGTACTAAGTTATTGCCTCATTTGCTATTGTAGCTTGAATTTTCTTTAAATCTTTTTGCCTTGCTGAACCCAATCTCAAAGTCTCTGTCTATTCTGGAACAATGCAACTAGAGTGTAATAGGCTTTTAAGTTCATCATAATAAAACATAGAGAAACTAAGGATCTTGACACTAAAGGAAAGGTCTCTCTCACATTATATATGTAGGTAGCTGTTTTTCCTTGTCTATAAAGCAGAATTTCTCCTAACATTTTTCCATAGAGGCCTTATTTGTAAAATGTGACTTTTTCCTTTGCTACAAAATGACTCATTTTCAAAAAAATCTGAAAGTTTAAAAGAAAAAATCAAAGTTGCAAATTTCATGCAAAACTCTGGGTCTTTTTAGCTTTTAAACTTGATGCACAGGGGAACGTATGTGAAGGGATAGAAATCTGGGTCACAGCATGAAATTCCTGTTTTTGTATTCATAAAAAACAAACTCTATATATCAAAGGAAGGAGGTGTGAAGTAGTAAAAAAGAAAAGGAGAAAAGCACTCTAAAATATTCTCAGCTCTTGAGATTTCTCAAAAACATACTGAGTTCTTTTAAGACATTATATGATTTCCTCAGACCATTATTGAAACAAAAATGTTGCTTTCTCTGCTAATAAATGCTCTAAATTTCTCTTCTGGAGAATTAATGAAACATTTTCAGTTTTCCAGTATTTTTTCTGTCAAAATATGGCACTAGGCTCTGTGGTCTTGAGAAATGCTCAGGTGGGTATCAATTTATATAGAAGAGCAAGACACAGACCCTGAATACCTCCTTCTCTACCCATATGTGGTCAAGAGTTGCAGGGATGATGGTATGCAAACAAGTCCTTTTTTGGAATAATAATATTACCCTGAGAATAAAACCTTGAGGTGTAAAAGGTGTACAGGGGCGTGTCTCATGTACATGCCTTAGGAAAGAAATCATTAGGCACACACCCCTATTAAACAAGCTGATAATCTCCTGCATTACAGACCAAATTGTGGACCAATTACATTGCAAGCTGAATCTCCAGAGTGGACTGTTGGAATGAATTTAGTTTACAAGTTAATGATGACTACCAGGTTCAAGATCACGCTATAGAATCATAGAATTTGCTGAGCTGGGAGTCACAGGAATCATCAAGTCCAACTTCTGGCCCAGAACAGCCCAGGAAACACACCATGTTTCTGGAAACATTGTCCAAATTCTTCTTGAACTTAGCAGACTATGGGATAAACCCTTGCTTTCTAAATGAACCTACATGTGATAGATTGAGCTAAAATTGTCAGTTTGACACTTCTGAGGAGGGCCAGTAAATGAGAAATAATTCTTAAAGAAATCATACTTCTAGCATGGCATTTGTAGCAGTAAAAACTGGGGTTTTTTTAGACAGCTGCAGGGAGATCAATTTTTCTAATGCAATTCTGTCACAGGAAGACAAGGAAATATAAGTATTGTTTGAAGAGGAACATGCCAGTAATTACATGAAGTGCTGTTCTGCTGCTCTGGGATTTTATTTTATATTATAAAATTACTTGAGAATAACCTAAAAATAACCTAATAATGAGTGAAAAAGTACAGTTTTAAGTTGCTTATGAGAGAAAAAGAAACAAAGAGAAGTAGTTGCCTCTAAATTTCATTTTTCTTTTTGAAATTCTTGCTCAGCTCACTAATGCTTTTTGACAAGCTCTGGCCACTACTGAATTTACGTCCCAGAAGTGAGTAACATAAGAGAAGGTACATACTTCAAGCAATCTCCTAGTGACTTTCCTTGTGGTGTTTGCTTGCTAGTAGTTATATTTTTTATGGACTCATTTGTTGTGGGAGAACACAAGTGATATCAGCCATCACAGCACAAATCAAATGGGATTCCATGGACCAAGAGAAGGGATAGTTTATTTCTGCTTGGTCCTGGTGAAGATTCCCAGTGCTCATCTCATTTAGGACCTTGAACTTCCAATTGGTCTCTTTCAAAACTTCCCCACACCCTTGAAATTTACTTTGTGTGGTTAGTGACAGAAAGGAAGCATTATCCCTGTATAGTGACCATTTGTATTTTTATTTACGGAAGACATGGATCAGTTTCCTTCACATTCTCCCAAAGATACACAACTCCTTCAAATGGGGATAATGCCATTCCTTAATATAATTAAAGGGAAATAGTGTTTCCAGGAATTCATGAAAGAATTATATCTTCATAAACCTTTTGGGCATGCTTCTCCTTTTGGGTTGAGTCTGTGTCCTAATTGACATAATTGCACCCCGGTTGTTTTCATGTTATAAAAGTTTGATAATAATGAAACATCAGTGGAATTTCAGAGGCATATGTTAGTCCCTGAGAGACACAAGTCCTCTCTGCTATGAGTCAGACAGAAAAAAAAGTCTTTGATAAAAGTCACATGTTTTCCCAGTGGAAGAATAGTTAGATGGTGATATCAGTTCACAAAAGTGGTGTATGATGATCTACAAATTAATTACACACTTGGATTGCCAGAGATAGAGTGTCAACATTTGCTAGGCTTTGCATGAATGCTGATTTAGTCTTCAAAACAGCACTTAGGCTCAGGCTAAAACTTCAAGCATATCCTTTAGTCCAAGAAAAAAGAAGTCAGAACCTAAATTATCTTGTGTATTTAATTTGGAGTTAATAAAAATGTAAGTACAAAAAGAGAACATTTGAGTCAGTTTATTATACAGTATTTGACCCTATCTACCCTATTAAAACTTCACATTCTTTCTCCAGTGGTGCCGTATGGGAGCACAAGATTGCAATTGTGCCCCAAGAGCATGACAGCAGTCCTCATAATAGTTTCTTCAGTCTTTTTTTTCATTGCTTTCTAAAATGATGCTGCCATATGTGCTGTTATATTTAAGCAGCAGATGCTGTGAACTCACAAAGTTGAAGAATGCTGAAGTATGATGCCATTTGAAAACAGGTTTTCTAAGGAAAGCTGACTTCTTGCAAGGCTTTGGATTTATTTCAGGCATTTCATTACTAATTACAAAAGGCCATATAGAATGCATTTATACCAGTTATTGGTTCTGTCTTGGGGCACCTAATATATGGGCTCTCTGGCTTTTACTCTATATTGCTGTTTCCACAGCTACAAAGCAGCTATAAGCTCTGTTTGCAACAGTGTTAATGCTTTAATTTTGAAAAGGCTCAGGGAATGGGTCTTCATTTTCACTCGTTTACTTATCCAGAGTTTGAACTAAAGATGATATTGCACTGTAAACCAGGCTCATAGTATTAGGCTATGCATTAGCAAAAAAAGGTATTATGAATATAATGTTAGAAAATTCAAATTGCTTCAGTTTTCATTGGTAACTGACTTCCTAGCCATGTTCATATTTGAAAATTAAGCAAGAAAATTCGCAGCCTTCTCTGAGGTAGATTGAGATTGGCAGACCTGTTGCATTCATAGGGAGTCAAATCAGTTCCAATAGATCACACATGAGATACCTGGACTAGCAGCTGAAAGAGATAGTAGAGATATAGAAGAAAAAGGAGAAGGAAGGAAACATTTCTAATGTAGACTTTGCTTCATGGGAGTTGATTTGGGAAAATAACAGGCAGCTGAAGTAAATACAAATAGTTTTATAGCACTGATGACAATTTAATTTCCTGTGTAACTTCACTGGATTTACGAGACTGAAATATCAGATTCTGTAAGGCAGGCAGTTTTTTTTACACATGGTCAGTTCTGAGCAAGTGCTGGATTCTGCTCCCTCGATGGGGCAATCCTGGATGTACCTACAGACTGTGGAATGAGATGCTGGAGAGAAATGCTTAGGAAAGAGAGCTGGAGGTCCTGGCTGATGTCAGTGCCCTGGCAGCCAGGAGGGCCACCCCTGTCCTGGGGGCATCAGGCAGCTGGAAAAGGGAGAGATTGTCCAGCTCTGCTCTGCACTGGAGCAGCCTCACCTCGAGTGCTGGGGGCAGTTTTGGTGCTACAATGCAAGAAAGATATAAAGGTATTATAAAGCAGCCAAAGAGGGAAAAGAGGATGGTGAAGGGCCTTGAGGTGAAGTTGTATGAGGGGTAGCTTGGTCTGTTCAGCCTGGAGGAGACTGAGGGGACACCTCACTGCAATTACAGATTCCTTACGAGGGGAAGCAAGGGGAGGCACTGATCTCTTCTGTGTGGTAACCAGTGACAGGACCTGAGGGAATGGCCTAAAGCTGAGTCAGGGGAGATTTAGATTGGGTATTAAAAAAGGCTCTTCACCCAGAAAGTGTTTGGACACTGGGACAGGCTCCCCAGGGAAGTGGGTACCGCTCCAAGTCTGACAGAGCTCAAGAAGCATTTGGATAATACACTCAAGTACATGGTGTGACTCTTGGGGCTGTCCTGTGCAGAGGCAGGACTTGAATTTTGATGATCTTTTTGGATTCTTTCCAACTTAGCATATTCAATGATTTTATGAACTGCAAATAGTGCAAATTGCCATCATGTCTTGTATTAATCTAAAGTAATTCTTGCACTTTAGGGGTAGAGACTCTGATTTGGAACAAAGGGAATTATCCATCAAGATTTCTGGAAGGTCCTGCAACTTTTTTGCATCCTTTTACACATAGATAGACTGGCTTGGGTCTTCTCTCACTTGTGACACTGATTGACACTCCCATCAAAAGTATCAGTGAAAGTATAGAACAAAATGTCTCATAAATATATTTGGTGTGAATGGCAAAGTTTTGGCAGTGGAGAGGGCTGTGGGGGTGGTCTTTGGGAGCAGAAACATGGGATTGACTGGCCTTTGTCAGATACAACTAGCATCTCCAAACCAGACCTACCACAGGGTGCAGCTGATCCTATCAGCTGAGTTGGTGGCACCTTTGTGAGCACATATATAAGAAAGGGCAGATAACACCAGAAGCAGAGGGAAAAACAGAACGAGAAACAAGAGGGAACAACATTCAGAGAATGTATGACAACAAAGTCCCACAGGTGTATGACTGAGGGAACTGTGGCCTGAGGATTTGTTTTAGTGAGGTGTAGGAAAAGGGTGATAAACAGAGAAAATACTGTGTAATTGCCCTCCACCTCTGGTGCTGCTTGTTACCTTGTCATAGGGACTGGGTGTAACCTGTGTCAATAATGAGTGTGGAGAGAAGTCTGAAGTGGCTGAGTGAAGTGGAAGCAAGGAAGGAGGAAGGACAGGAGTCCTCCTTTCCTGGGAAAGGGGAAGAAAAGATGATTTTTCCCTAAGAGCTTAATACTTGTCTCATTTTATTTTGAAATGCTCTAATCAGTAATTACATAGTTAAGCAATTTGCAATAAATAAAATACCTCAAGTTGAGTTTGTTTTGCCTGTGAGAGTACTTAGCAAGTGATTTTCCCACCTTCACCTTGACCCATGGAATCTCTCAGTCTTGTTCCTCTCTCTTCTCCTGCATCCACCTGTAGG
This sequence comes from Buphagus erythrorhynchus, assembly GCA_013400855.1. Lineage (NCBI taxonomy): Eukaryota > Metazoa > Chordata > Aves > Passeriformes > Sturnidae > Buphagus > Buphagus erythrorhynchus. The sequence continues at coordinate 20,683 of VZTT01072209.1, forward strand.
GGAGAGAAAGGGGGGGTTGAGCAAATGCCTGGTTGGTTCTTGGGTGATAGTTGAGGTGAATTCACCATAGCGTTTTATTGTAACTTCTCTCCCCTTCCTTCCTCTCTTCACTCTATTTCTTTTTTCCTTTTCAGCTTTTACTCTTTGGTCTTATTTTCTTTCCCTTTCTAACAGTTTGAATGAGAGAAGTGTATCAAACATAGCTGACACTAAGGCAGGTTATTGTTCTTGCAATTAATTCTTGCTACTATCAGTTCCACAATAAAACATAGTATGAAACTGCTCCTATTGTGGATACTTTGAACAGTATGATATTGGCATCCAGAGCACATTGTTCAAAGGGATATTCTAACTATACTGCCAGCACTAGAACGAAAAATGTAATAGTTCTAAACCATAATTGGTATGGTTGCCACCCAGAAGTCATGTTCCTGGGTTTGTATTTTATACCTTTTCCCACATCCTCTCATTGTGTTTCCCTCTTTCTCATTCATTTGCTGTTTTTGGGGTGACATGTTCATTTTTATTAAGTATCCATTGACTGATCCTTCTTTTCTTTCTAGTCTCTGCAGCTCTGCTAAAACATTGCCAATCCAACATCACTAGAAGGAATACTGGTTCCAGTAGCAGTAATGTTTAACTAGAGTTTTTGGCTAACATGACTACTCGCAAGATTTGGGTCCTTCCACCTCTAGATCCCCCTGATGTGTTTTGACCCTCCTCACAGTTAAGAGCTCTGTGTGATGTCCCCTTTCTGCTTGAAAAAGAATGAAATGCAAATTGTAATGAAACTCTTTCTCCTCTTGGAAGGGATCCTGCAGCATGGCTGCAGTGCACTGGTAGGACATAACAAAGAGATATTTTCCAGCTAAGCTACTTAAGGTTCACAGTATCTTAAAGGAGAGAGAATATTGCAATGTGGAGATCCTAGAGTGCTCTTTGGAGCTCCAGACTCCCTTATGCATAAGAATAATGTGTTAATTATTCAGGCCAACAAGTTTTGCATCTCAGCTGTGGTCTTATAATAAGGTGACAGGCAGGGAGGAAATGGTCTGAGAACACAAGCTCTAAGTAGCCCTTGTATTGAGAATATCACAGGCCAGCAGTGGAAGTGAAAGAATGGTGCAGATGAAGGTGAGGGAGAGAAAGATGAGGTGTTAAATAGGCATATTTAGGCTCAATAAATAGGCTCAATCTGCTAGGTTGAGCTGTTTGGAGAAGGATGAAGCTATAAAATCAAGATTTATATTTTTACAAGTTCAAGAGAGGAAGGCTCTCTCCCATTTGCAGTTCAGCTTTGAGTCTCTTTAGTAAAAAGAAGTTCGACTTAGACTGAAGTTAGTGAAGTTTAGTTATTACTGTAAGTATATTTTTCAAAGAATCCCTCACTCAAAACCTGCTTACTTATCTAAAAATAGATTATGTGAGGAAAGTTTTAAGAGTGTTGGGTTTTTCAATATTTCTGGTTTCTGAACAGAGTATCTGAAGCAGCTGAAACATTTGTATGGTTTTGCTTTTCTTTCCAAACCTAACAAGGGTGCAGCTCTAGTAAATGACAAAATCCAGATAGAGTGTGGGAGCAGCAGGATCTCAAATTAAACAACTGGGAGGTTGATAAATGCTTCCAGTAGCAGATTTAACTACAGATGGAATCGTTTGACCATTCGACACGCCACAGTCCGCTTGTTGGGGGCTTCCGACCATCTCTCTGCAACATTAACTTCATAAAAACTTCCATCAAAGAGCCCCTACCAGAGTCACAGTGCCTTTTTCAGAGTGTTTTCAAACAGCAGAAATAAACATTAAAAGATTCTACCCTTCCTTCCTTGACATTTTTCTGACAGTAAATTAGAATCAGATGGAAGGTATCATTATTTCCATTATAATTATAAAGATTATAATGCAAACAAATTCTTTACAATAACTTAGAAAAAAACCCAAACAAGTTAAACCCAAACCTTTTAAAAAAATGTGTATGCATTTGACCAATAAATTCATAGAGGAATTTTGTTCAAGGCTCATGTGTCTCAATTTGTACTCCTGTCCTTGGCCAGAGGATGTTCTTTACTAACCAGCACTTTTAACAAGCAGTTTATTTATTATCGCGCACAACTGATAATTTTGTTCTTCAGGTGTTTTTCCTCCTTTCCAGGTTGGTTAACTGCTTGGGATTTTTTTTGTGGGTTTTCTGTGTTTTTTGTTTTTTGTTTTTTTGTTTTTTTTTTTGGCTGGTTGGTTGGTTTTTTGTTTGTTTTGTTTTACTTGTTTGTTTTTTTTTTTAAGTACTGCATTGATTTTCTGCACTTTGAAATGACAAAATAATTGCATACCTGGCATTGGGAAAATTAATCTGCAGCAAATTAGGGTGTTTTCATTCCAAGAATCTCTAAGAATTTGAGATGATATAATTTTAAAATGACACTTTTTGAAAAGCAGAGTTTCAAACACAAGCAGGTGGTTCCTCTGCCTTCCTGCTGGTGAACACTATGCAAAATACTGTCAGTGCTCTCCAGAGAATCTGTTCACTGAGAAGGTGCTGAACCAGGGTATTGATTTTGTGAACTGGAAATTTAAGAGAGATCTGAGATTAAATATATGTGGTTGAATGTAAATACAGATACAAAAGAGGACTGAGTTGTGCATATTTTTGGAGGATGACATTAATTTATTAGTATTGAATAACTGATTCCCCAATATAATTTAGAAAGGTTTATGACACTTTTCTTGGCTACCTACATGACATAATTGCTAAAGAAGACAGAATTATACCTTTATTCTTTAATGTTTGTGCTCTCCACAGTATTGAAATTAGAGATATCACTGCTTTTTGTGTTTTATTGTTTTGGTCTTTTTTGCAAACACTCCTGTCAAAGTACAGGATGATGATCCAGATAGTGCTTGTGTTTCCTTCTGAGTTAAGAGATCTTGCTTTACTGTGAGCAATAATTAATTTTTTAGAGTAATG
>VZTT01072209.1:24328-54025 GCA_013400855.1 Buphagus erythrorhynchus
AGTTCTATTTTGGCTCTTCGTTCATTGTTCTTTGGAAATATTCTCAGGATCTAGTAACATTGACATTGCATTAAAATTCTAGTTGGCAGATTACTTCATAATTATAATGGTCTGGAATTGCAACTAAGTAGCTAAGTCTAGAGCTATTTGTTTTTGTGTTTGTATGTTGTAGTATTCACAATACACTTTCCAACATTCACTCATGCCTTGTACCCACAGAGAAAGTCTCAGTGGGTAGAGACTCATGATCTTCACCCACAACCAGGTACTCAGAGCTCCTTCAAATTTTAATTAATTTTTAAATACTTATATAAACACACACACACACACACACATGTATATATAAAAGGACATAAATCTAAATTATTCATTAGGATTACAAATCTTGTCACATGTCACGACCTATTCATATTGAATACATCATCCAGTGGTTTAGTCTTGTTTTCTAAACTATATTGTGGTAGAAACTCACTCTTTTCCTGTAGTGAAGATACCTCCTGGTACCTTGTCTGCTCACAGCTGGCTTCTAAGGCATACATTTCAGGCTTCTATCTCCCCTCAGGCTGCAAGTCAGATTTTTATTGCTCTCAGTGGCTGTTGAGATGGGCTGTAGGTGCAAAGGTTTAAGTGTAGTGCCCCTGCTGAAGAGCCAGGCCAGGTGTTCAGCAATGCACATCTCACATTTGGTGCATAGGGCAGTGCTCCCTATCAAACACTGCCATGTCCATATCAACTATTTTACATGTTTTAGAAAATTTTGGCACTGCTCAAATGAAAAGAAGTGGTAGCATAAAAAATGTGATTGTACTGTTTTACCAGTGTCAGAAGATGAACATCATGAAGGTGGTAACACCACAGAGTTATGGCTCTCCTTAGTTAAAGACTCCCAATATTCATTATGAATATCTATAAGTCAGTTATCATAATTACAGGCTCACTAGGATGCTCATTTAACAAACACCAAACAAGAAATACTCAAAGGTAGTGATTGATTTATTTATAGATGATTTAGGACCCAAATTCAATTTGAAATTGAATGATGATTCAATTCGTAAACATCCACTTAGGTTCTTGTTCTATTCTGAAAGACTCAAGATCATGAAGGCCAGGTTGCCTGTAGCAGAAGTAAGAGAGGTATCCAGACCTTATGTTTCCAATCCATAGAACCACAGAATGGTTTGGGTTGGAAGGGTTCCAACCCTGTGCCATGGGCAGGGAACATACCACTAGATCAGGATACTCAGAGCTGCATACAGTTTGGTCATAAACACCTCCACGGAGGAAGATTCCACAACCTCTCTGGGCAAACTGTTCCAGTGCCTCAGCACCCCCTCAGCAAAAGATTTTTGCTAATACCTAAGCTTACTCTCCTTCAGCTTAAGACCATTCCACCATGTCCTATCATTACATGCTTATCCTTCACCACAAGAAATAATCCTCTCACCTACATTTATCCAGCACTGAGGTAAAACCTTTCTTCCTTCATAGAGAAAAGCAAACCAGAAATATCTATGCAAGACATGGAAATGTTCTGAACAACTTCCTGTTTATTAAGTATTTGAATGTCCTTCTAATAGGTGACTGTGCCTTTGCTAGTGGCAGTCAAAGAGCCAAAAGAAACATATGTTGTGAAAAGTACCTTTAGCAAAACAGACAGATGGATAGGTAACACTTTAAAACAGAGTGGCCAATGATTAGCAATTCATTTGGTATTCATTGTGATAACATTAATTGTTATGAATAAATTACATTTAGCAACACTTGGTATTTTGTGAAAAGAACATTTGCCTTTTGGGGACTTTGTGAAAAGGAAAAAATAAACCACTTTTTATTTTTCCGTTTTGTTTTATTTTTCTCATCTCAGAAAATTGGCTTTTTGCAATATCTTCAAGAAAATCACAAGCTGTGTATCAGTGTTTTAGAATTTTAAATGCTTCTGATACTAATATGATCTCTAAGTAGGTTTTCACTCAGATCATGCTTTTAAGCTTTCCATTTTTTTACAGCAATTGAAAAATTTCTAACTGCTCAACCCTTTCTGCTGGTTAATCACTCTCCTACTCAGTTAAATACACCACAGAAGTGAAAAGATATACCTATTGCTTGTAAGCTGTAAACAGTCGGTAGATTGTGTTCTGATGATTACAGACAGTTTATATTGGCTGGACTGGGCTTTAGCTGTCAGCACATAAAGAGAGAAATGGACAAAAGAGGCTCTGAGAGCAGATGTTGACACTGGAAGCTCAAATTCAGGGATCCTCAGCCTGTGGCTGTGGAAGCCCAGCTGGGAGAAAGAGACAGGCTGCATTCATAGAGCCTCTCTGGGATCCCTGCCCCATGCAGGTACCCAGCCACTGAGAGACAGGAAGATGAAAGGCTGCTTCACAGATGTCACCTGCTGAGGGTTCAGCAGCCTGTCCAGAAATGTCATGTTTGGCAGCTGGTGGAGGATCCCTCCCACCAGCTCTGGCGCACAGATTCTCACAGTATTCTGGGAAAGATGCTTACACAGGGGCTTCCTAATGAGACAACATTAAAAAGAATTTTTGGCTTCTGCCTGTAACAGCACGTTGACATTAACCTAGCTGTCCATTCATTATATAGTTCTCCTGAAGATCAGTCACTCTAACAAAATGAATTTTAGGCATAAGCATCAAGCCAAATTATTCTGGAAAATTATCGAGATGGCTATCTCTTCTCGTTCTGTTAAACCAATTCTGCATTCCATTGTTTCTATGTATGTTTCTGAAATTCTATTGATACAGGCTCAGCTGAGGTGCTTGGCCTGAAAAGCAGTACAAACTGCAAAGTTCTGGAGGATGTATGGCACTCAAACATGGCATACTGAAAGCTCCTGGTCCTATTATATGCTTGGATAGTAATATATAACCACATGTTGAGAGCACCGGCTGAAAAAATCAGAGAATATTTCTAAGAAGATAAAAAAGAAGGGCAATAAGAATTTGGTAGAAGGAAGTTAAGATCTAAGCTGAAAGGTGCTAAAAGTGAAGCAAAGTTATTGCTTAAGTTGGTTGGGAGAGGTTAGTGCTTGCCCTTTTTCTCCCCTATGGCCCTCAGATTAAGGCAAATGGCACATGTTTTGTCTTTTGCCTTTTGGGGACTTCTGATGTGCATAGAAAGAACAAGGGGCCCCTTTTGCATCCTACATACATGCTCAGGGAAGTGACAGGACTTGATTCTTGTAATCAGTTACATTCCTGGAAATATTACTTAAATGCATGGTATCTAAAATTGGCATGGATCTAAAACTGCATTTAAAATTACTTAGAATGGTAAAATTTCTCATTCAAGTTTTTTGAAACTTTACAATCTTCACCTATTTTTCCTCTCTTTCTGTATTCATTATGCTAATAAGAATAGTCATGTTTTTAACAAGTGAGATTTTTGCTATAAGATCTACCTAGAAGTGTAATGCCTCTTAAAAGCATTCCGAGGCATCAAAATTCCGCTTGGTCCCAGGGAAGGACTACGATCATCTACATTTTTTTCATAGCTGTATTTTGAGTTATTTTTTTGATTCTTCCCAAGGTGGCTGCTTGCATACCAGGCTAGAATAGGCAATGGTCCTCAGAACCTATGGCAGGAAAGGTTTGCCTGAGCATGCCAAGCAGGACTAAAAAGAAATTTGTTCATTAGTCACATAAAATGGTTGAAACTGAAATCACTTTTAGTGCTACTACTGTTTTTCACTATGGTAAATGAAACTTTAGAGCATTAGGGTCATCTTGATACTTTAGTCACTGTTATGCAAAAGGCAAGGAGAAAAAGAATGAATGAAAAATTAGAGAAGGGACTAACAGAAGGAAGTAAAAACACACTGAAAAGCATTATTTTTAAATAAATTCACAACATCGACCAATTGGAGAAGCATATAGTGTCAAAATTTGAGCTTGGATTGGAGCATTAGCACTGCAAAGCCATGGTGATTAAAGTTACTCTCAGCTTTCAGTTATTTCCATCTTTTAAGAGGAACTGGGGGATATTCCAATCTGTGGCAGTCCAAATTGAGATATCTTTGAAAAAAAATCTAATTTTAAAAAGGTAAAATGTTTAGTATTTTTGAAAATTGGTTATCTAATGTAAATATCTGACTAAGAGAAATCTTCAGTTCCATTGATGTGTATATAATTAGGATATCTAAAGAAGAATAAAACCCTAAAATAGAGGATGTCTTAGACAAAACCAGAAAAAATCTCCTTAAGTCCTGGCCCCTTTTAGTGTTTTCAGTACATTCTATTTTCTCTTTATATTTGTGAGCCTTAGCAAATGCTGGAATTTTCTCTTTAGGAGACATTGATGAGTTGAACTATGGAATACTAAATATACATATCAATGAATTTTTATATTTATGAAAGTATTATTTTATTTTAGATACAGTACTATATTCTCCACCATCAAGTTAGACTTCTGTCTAGTTGAGAAGGAGTTTTTTAATTAAAGAACATAAAATTTAAACGGTTCAGAAAATGTCAACATGGGTTCCTATTTTCAGCCCAACACAGATGATAGAACGAGAGGGCATAAATGAAAATTAAAGAAAAACAAATTCAGAACAGATGTCAGGAAGCATTTTTTTTCAAGCAGCGAATCATAAATGTGTGGAATGGCTTACTAGGCAAGATAGTTAAGGCAAAAACACGGAGGTCATTAAAGAATCAATTAGAAGACATCATGGTGTAGATGGAAAAGGGAATGAGGCATGATGAGCCAAACCGCCTCTGCTCGCTCCAAGACTGTCTCATGTTTTCAAGAAATCTGGACACTGGTGGATGTTTTTAGGATTCTACAGTAGATGCTAGCTAGAAATTCACACAACTCTCTCCTTCTCTTCTCCTACTCTCTCCCTTGCTTTCTGCAGGTACCCAACACAACTTTCAGGAATACCATCAAAGCAGTTTTAATGATGGGAGAATTTGCATTAAATATGCATTAGAGGTGCCAGTGAAATCTTTGAAACATATCCTGTTAGAAAGTGATTTTATTGTCATAAAACAATTTTGCCAGTAGAACAACAGGCAGCTTCTATTAGTAAAGATGTCTACTATTGGGAAGATTTCAGGTTTTTTTTTTTTTTTAAATGAGTGTTACCAGTGTAAAGAAACATGCAATACCATATGCTGTCAAAGACGGTGTGGTAGAAATACTTAAAGGAGAAAGCCAAGTCTTATAAATAAGCCAGGACAGTGCACACGGCAAGTTATATAGCAGAAACAAAGATTCAGACCTTTCTCTTCTGTCAGAATGGGGCAACCAGAGGATCTGGTTTAGGTGAGGATAGATAATGAAGAAGAATTTGGTGCACTGTAAATCACCTACATCTATGAATGGAGGAGGAGGACAAACAAATAACCTCTATTGCTCAAGATTATTTTGAAACAAAAAAGAAATCGGAAGTGATAATTATATCTCAAAAGCGACCGATGTTAAAACAACAAGATGCTTTAAAAACAAGTACAGGCTAGAAATGAACTAAAATGAAATTATTGCACCAAACCAGCTGACCACAATTATTTGCAGCTTATGCTGTTTCAATAACCTGTAAAATTCCAAATATATGGGAACTTGGATTCGTATTTTTACTCTGCAAGTCTAGAAAGAGTTCTTTAAAGGGCTAGTGCCTTAGGAGGGTGGAATGGTTTTTTGATAATTTAAAACTTCCAGAGAACCAGCTCATTCTTGGTGAAAAAAATTGCTCTTATGTTAATTTTGTATTTAAAACAGAAAACTGCATCTTGCAATGTTCTTCATACAAATAAACTGACATAAAATTGTGTTAGACAATCCCAGATAACAGGTTGGATTTTGTCAATGGGCAATGCAGCCTAAATAGAAATTTAGTCAATGAAGTGCAAAATACCATTCAGCTCCCCTAAAGTAGATAGTTTGGTGTGGTGAGATGGGTATCTGGTTAGGAATAGTAGCAATTTAAATCACACTATTTGAGAAAATCCTTTTTGTGGCTATGATTTTCATTTGCCTTAATATATTTAGGAAGGATTAAATAAGAAACACGTTGATCTTTTCCCATGACCACCAGATGATTTGATGAAATGTTTCTATCTGTGTTTAAGATCTCTACAGCTGATTTAGCTACCATAATCTTCCATGTCATCAAAAGAGAAAAACTGGCCACTACAAAGGCCAAGGTTTCGTCTCAGTCTAAAGGATATCAGATTAATCCCATTATGAAAGCACCCATTTTTCTCTACTAAGGGGGTGCAAAGGGAACTTAAGGTGACTAGGTGTTGGTGTTGAAATCTAATTAATGCCAGTCATAATGTTGAGTTCTTACCTTGCTACATACACTATTCTCATGGAATCATGGAATCATTAAGATTGGAAAAGGACTCCCAGACAATAAATTCCAAACTTTGACCACTGTGGCCACTAAACCATATCATGAAGTACCACATCTACTCATTTTTTGAACACTTCCAAGGATGGTGACTCCACCACTTCCCTGGGGAGCCGGTTCTAAGGCTCCAAGTTTGATCAACTTACATTTGTAAGATCCTTAAAGTTATAAGGAACTTATACTTGTACATTCATTAAAAAATGCTCTTTACCCTTGCGTCTTGTGAGAAGGTAGAGGAATAAAGACAAAAGTCTCAGTGGAGACTAGGGAATAATTAATTCTTCTTCACATTGAGGGAATGAGTAGAGCTAAGAGAGGCCAACAAGCAGGTCTTACCTCTGGCTGTGTGGAGACCAACAAGTATTTCAATAAAACTTATTTCTGTAAAGAATGTCCACAGAAAAGTAAAAACCAGTAAATTTTTGCAGATCTCCAGAATTTACCCATAGCTGAGATTTTCTTTTTCTTGGAACTGATCATCCCTGCTCGGGAATGAAAACCCAGAAAACACCAGGAGCTCACGCCTGTGGCCGGCCGGGGCCCAGGACACGGCATTTTCCAGCACAGGAGGGACTGGTAAGAGACTGAGCGAGCTGAGCTACAGCCCACGAGAATGGCTTTCTGAATTTGCCATCTCTTCAGAACAGTGAAAGGTTTCATTGTTTAATATTGTTCATTTTTTATGCTTGTGAATACATTGCTTGTTAAATAAACAGNGAACTAGGACAGTTGTTCTCCTCAAATTGTATACAGTGTCTGAACATTTTTGAAATTACATCATGAATGTACTTTTCATAGTTTCTTCAATCTCTCGCTATTTATAGAAGGAAAACTAATCTGAAATTACAAAGCTGAGCTATTGTTTGCAAGCCAATAGCATGCAGAGATGGGATGCATTCTATGAAGCCATCTGAAAAGTCCTTTTATTTGTAAGGTAGTACTTAGATTACATCAATGTTCAACAGAGAGAGATGAGCCACCTCAGGGCGTATGACCAACCTTGACAATTAAGTTTTGGCAGGACAAATTGCCTCCTAGAGGTGTCTACATCAGTCTGCTGAATATACAGGAAAATCAGAAAATCTGCTGATATTTGAAACTTAACTTTCAGATGACTGCAAGTAAATGAGGGTGAATTGTGTCTACAAGGGAAAGTTTGCTATAGCCACCTGTGTATTAACGGTGGTCACAGGCAGTGACATGACAAACACACAGACTACAGAATAATGCTCAAACTTTTAGAATGGAAGCAGACACATTCACATATGCAGGCAGATTCATGCCTTAATTGGGCTCAGGCATGTATGTTACATATATTGCCAAATTTCACATCATTGCATATGATTTGCAGTTAAACAGAAATGCCTCAGACAGCAGAATTAGCAATAGATGCTACATTTCTGTTTGGGTGGGTAAGGAAACGCTCACCAAGGTTCATAACATGAAGTGCCAGACCTACTGTGACTTAGTGATTCTAAACACTGTGGAAGTTTAATAAAACAGGGAGTAAATTGGCTTATGCCATTGGAGCTGTGCTTTTGGCTACATGACTGAGCATTTGTTTTGGAAGCTGGAGACTCTGGTTTTGGTCCCAATGTTAATTAATTGTACCAGGCATTTGCAGTGCAGTCCACCAAGGAAGGTGTAAGACAATGTCTGGATATGGATTATTTAAACATTACTGGCTCATCCAAAGGGCTTTAGTGATCAGGTAACGTCCAGCTGGAGCAGTTAAGGCCTGTGGGTGAAGCCAATTTTTCTTCATTTATGAAGGACCTCCAAGTGACTCCATATTGCTCAAACAATTTTGAGCATTTTTAAAAATTTCATGTTGTAATTTAATTTATTTTTTGAATGTTTTAAAAATCAAACTCTTAATGTCATTATACTGCTGCTCTGCTCTGCCAGAACACTCTGTTCAGTGGCCACAGTCTGCTCATCCTTGCTTTATCTTAATGGGAAATCATTCTGTTTGAAGCAATGCAAAAGCAAAGTATTATGTGCAAATTATCTTAAAATTAAATGTTTCTCTGTGGAAGGAAGATGTCAGCTCTCCCTCCAAATGATAAATTGAGAAAAATAGTTTCTGAATGGAAAACGAGACAAAGCCCACCTTTCCAAACAATTACTGGGTAGCTATTTTGATTTATGGAGTTATTAGTACCTCTTCACATCCTGTTTTAGGACTTCATTGACTTTCTAGAGCAGGTAACTCCACCCCTCACACAAGTCACACTTAGGACCAATGATGCCTCACAGCCTGGAGGGTGGTCCACAAGAGGGACCAAGATTCCCTCCGAACATGAAGAGCAGGACCAGGGCTGTGCTGAAGTGCAGAACATGGTCTGCATCCAGCTGTACTTGCAGGCCACTGACAATAAGTGGTGTCCAGGCCACTGCATTTCCCACTTTGAAAGGGGATTTCACAGGTGTGTAGCTGGATTTATTCCAGTATGAATGGCAAGGGGTAGACAGTAGAGTAGTATAGAGGCATTTTAGTACTTAGACTATCCTAGACTTTTGGTGGGTATATGCCACATAACACATTAGATTTTGAAACTATTCCTCATCTCTTGTTTTGACTGTGGAATAGAAGATTGTTGTTGGGGTCCTGCTGAAGAGAAGAGCCCTGGAGAGCAAACTGTTGGTGACATCTATTAAAAAAAGTCAGCATGAACCTAAGAAGGACAAAGCAGTGGGAAGATATGTGGGGCCTCGATTGTCTCCCATGGAATGATAAAGCCTTGATAGAGCCACCCTTCAGGTGCCTGGCTGTGGAGGTGGAAAGCCTCCCAACAAGAGAGCCTATCTCTCTCCCCTGGAGGGAGAGCCCTTAGGAACTCCCTCAGTCATGCGGAGTGCCAATTCGCTCCCAACATGCCTCTCGTTATAATGTCAATTCCTTGTACCCCATTGCCCCTTCCCCCCTTGTACTGCTCCTGAGCCCTCAGACCATTCCCTGATGCTCTACCCCGCCCCTCTGACTGCCCTACATCTATCCTGCTCACCTCCATACTGCGAGCCTGTCCTTCCTGGACCCCTTCGTGGACGGTAGATTGAACTTCACCCTCGGAATTCCATATGCTGGCTCCCATCTCTTCTCTCCTCGTGCCTGCCGAGAAAAAGAGCTGAAAGCATTAAAAGAGCTGAAATCACTCTAGGGCAGGAGCGACTCAGGGCCGTGCCTGCTTTGCAGGGACGTTCTCCCTCTTTATTGGCGCTTCCCTGGAAGGTCACGGCAGTTACCATCGCCCCTAGAAAGGGCCCGCCACGACCTGCCTGTCTCAGGCTGCCTGCACAGTCATGGCATCTTTTGGAACACCAAACTGTCTAGTCTGGCTTCTACTTGGAATGTGACTCCATCTGGTGAGAGCTTGCCAGTCTCCACAGACTGCATAGGGAGCTTAAGGGTCTTCCACAGATCAATTTCATTTTACACTTGTGCTTAAACCCAGTGGAAGCAACTCCAGCTGAAAGCTGAGCACTCACTGAGAGCTGAGTAGTCACTTGCTGTGACATTCACAGAGAGACAACAGGAAAATATCTACAGGGAATAAGGAAAGGATCAGAATCAAAAGACTTAAAAAGAATGAAGGGAAGAAAATGATACAGAAACACAACATAAGAAGGGAATGACATTGGAGATGCAGATGGAGAGGCAAATGTCTTAACACAGAACATTAAAAAAATACCCTTCTGTTATTGTTTTGATGCTAGTTTCCCATTTCTTCATAAAATAGAGGATTCAGTGAACCAGAACTGAGGAACATTTCTCCTATTTCTTGCCTCTCTCCTAAGTTTCAACTTCTACTAGCAGTAAGAAGCAAGTAGGTAACTGGTACTTTTGTTCTGGCATATCTTTCTTGTAGAATAAATTCCCATATGTTAGAAGATTTGTTTTGATTTTTATATGCTTTAAAGATATTTTCCATCAATACTGTTCACATTTTAATTACAATAATTACATAGTTTTCCAATATTTTTTTGTGCCTTTGATTATATGCCTAAAAATGTTGCAGCTGTGTTTACCTATATCCTTTTTGTTTCAGGCTTCATCTGAAATGAGAATATCATTTTATATATAGCTTTCTACTGGCTTTGTGAACTGTTTTTCACAATACCCCAGTTTAGCTTCATATACATTCATACAAAGGAAAGTACTCAGCTCTCTCAATTTGAGTGATTCTGGAACAGAAATCAGGATAGGCAGAAATTCCCAGTGTAAATTGTGTGACTTTTCAAGAAACAGCAAAATATGTTTTCTGCTTGAACAACACAAAAATATGTATTACCAGAGAATGCTGCACAAAAAAAACACAGTGATGAAAAGATACACCTTTGCCTTTTATTATTAAATGGAAGGGGAGATATTAGAAAACAAAAAGTTGATTAGAAACTGAATTTTTTATCCTTGCTTCCAGTAGTGTATGCAATGACCAAATACTCTTCCATCATCCTTCTTCCAGGGATATTATTTTGTCTTCCATGTAGCTGACCTATTTCTGGGAAAGAGGCAAGGTGAAATAATAAGAGTTTTGTGCAGTTGATGTGGACAAGAGATCTCTCACTCATTATTGAAGCATCCACTACCATATGTGGTCTGTAGAGCAGCCAGACATTTGTGGTCCAGCAGCTGCTAAGGATTTCTGGTGGATTAGGCTTAGAAGTCTCTTCATTGGGAATTGGAAAGATCCATGGAGTCTCCACAGTGGCTATTGGAATTCCCTTCCTGCATCAAAGACTCCAAAAGGGCATATCTGAAAGGAATTGTTTCATCTAGATTTCTCTGCTGCCAGCTCCTGGAGGCAGCTAGCAGGAAGAGAAGAGAAGAGCTGCTGTTGGGGTGGGAGATTTTAAAACAATTCATCAAAGGACTTGAGAACCGAAATGAATGAAAAAATGAAAAAATAGAATAGAAAACAAAGATAAGTGAGGAAGAAGAGGATAAAACCTGAACAAGGAAGGAAGAATGAACAAAAAAATAAACAGATGAGTCATAAAAGGTGGGTGATCAGTACCTCCAGGTCCTAAGGCAGATGTAAAGGAAGCTTCCATATTTTCTGCTACTATTTTCCATTGAAAATATTTTGCTGGAACAGAATGTTTTAGCTTGCATGCATTACCTTTTCCAGTTACTCTTGAAACGCACAGGCTTCATAATCCATTGAACAGCTAAATAATAAACTGAGGGATGGAGGCAAAGTACTTAAGTGGTTTCATCTTTGTCACTTATATAGCATAGTGGAAGATTTCTTCTGAAAAGCTGGTGGGCTATGGGCCAGCATCACCTTCCTCTATGTTGTGCTTATGGGGTACTGTAATCCTTCTTTCATAAACTTGCCCAACAGACTATTTATAATGAAAATGTGCATTTTGCTACATTTTCATAATAGACTTCCAAAGTATTCCAGGTAAAAAATGTTTATCAGAGGCTGGGATCATGAAATATTATCAACCTCAAGCACTCAGTAATCATGAAACTTAAAAACCGTGAGATTTTTGGAAATTATTTTCTGATTTGCGTTTCTGTGGTGTGATTCAACTTTTGCCACAAATGTGAGGGCTAGAAAGCTGCTCATTTTTTATGAGACACTGAGATTTCCACTTAAGTAGTGTCACTTCAGGAATTACGTTTTCAAGAGAAATTACAAATATTTCAGCATTCATACTAAATTAATGATTTGCACAGCATTCTCTTGACTTTTGAAGACAACTCAAATTGCTGCATATATTTTGTGGACAGCCCCTTATTAACTGATCATTTGCTGTGACAACTGCAGTTTTTATTTCTTGGACAGATTTCCCTCTAAACTTTTCAACCTAAATACTGATTTGGCAGCTTATTTTCTTAAAGCAAAAGGAATGAAATTATTTTTTCGGGCAACTTAAGTGAAGCTGATTTTAACATTAAAACAAATGAAGTTTCGTTATAAAATGCATTCAAAGGATACAGAATGTCATAAGATATCTTATACTCCATACAAAGGCACATCTCAACATTAGATATAGCCTGAGTAATGAATATTGTGCCTTAATTCTGAAAGTCTATTTAATTTACAGGATTTTTTTGGAAATTGGTCTTTGATTCTGGAGCATATATATTTGGTTTATTTCACATAACAATAGTCAAATGGGAAGAATTCATTGCTTCATTTTATGACTGTGTTCATTGACTGAGATCAAGTCAATTTGCTCCAATGGAGATTTCTGACATACTGTATATTGGGTCAGAAGCATTACCTGCTCAAGGAGCAAGCCAAGCCAAGCCCTAACGTTTAAGATGTGAATATTCTTCATTCAGGAGATCCTTATACGATCAGAATTATTTAAGTTAGAAAAGACCTCTAAAATCATTGTGTCCAGCCATTAACTTAAGACTTCCATATCCTTATATGACCTTTGATTTTTCTGGAATAATTTGAACTTTTGGCTCTTATAGCAAAAGACACAATGTGATGTTTGAGCTCAGAGACCAATAGAAATACTGTAACAGATGGAGAACTGGTTGTACGGATAAAAATGTCCAACAGTTTTAGGGTCCTCCATTTCAGGGCTCCAAAGGTTAAAAGTGTAGGTTTTGTGTTATTTTAGGGGTTTATTTTAAGAGGTATTTATGAGGAAAGACAGTCACTCACTATGGATTTCAAGAAGTACTTAGATATTTGAGGGAGAATTTGGATCCCTGATGGTAAAGTGGAGATCCCACACAAGTCATCTCTGGTTTCAGCAAGGCTAGGTGTTCTCTGTAGGACAGAGAAGTGAGTCAGCATTGACAGCTGGTGTTTAGCTGAACACTAAACATCCCATGTAAACTTGCTCAAGGCATTTTCACTCCTCAGGACCTGAGACAGTATTTTTGGTTTTAATCTTGGCTGCTTTATGTGATTCACCTCAGCAAAAGTTAAGTCACCTAAAGACCTTGCTATAGGGCAAGATGCTTAAATTTAAGCAGCTGGAATTGGAAAAGTTGACATTGTGCCTTCCTCTAGAGTGCCAACCCTGTCCTGGGGGGCATCAGGCACAGCATCACCAGCTGGGCAAGGGAGGGATTGTCCTGCTCTGCTCTGGGACAGCCTCACCTCCAGTGCTGGGGCAGTTTTGGGTGACACAATGTAAGAAAGATGTTAAACTATTAGAGAACATCCAAATGTGGGCCATGGAGATGTTGAAGGATCTTGAGGGGAAGCCGAGTGAGGAGGGGCTGAGGTCACTGGGTCTGTTCAGCCTGGAGGAGACTGAGGGGAGACCTCACTGCAGTTACAACTTCCTTGAGAGGGGAAGAGAGGGACAGACACTGATCTCTGCTCTGTGGTGACAGGGACAGGACCCGAGGGAATGGCCTGAAGCTGAGTCGTGGGTGGGGGGATTATGTTGGATTTTAGAAAAAGGTTCTTCACCTAGAGGGTGGTTGGGCACTGGAACAGGCTCCTCAGGGAAGTGGTCACAGCACCAGCCTGACAGAGCTGAAGAAGGATTTGGGCAATGCTCTTGGGCACATGGTATGGCTCTTGGGGCTGTCCTGTGCTGTGCAGAGCCAGGACTTGGGCTTGATGATCCTTGTAGGTGCCTTCCAACTCATCTTATTCTGTGATTCTGTGATTCTGTGATTCTGTGAAAGGGGGTTGTTGTTCAGCTCTGTATGTTTCAGCACTGTTTTCATTCACTGCTCCTGAGAGACAGTTGTGTCAGACTTTATGATTCAAAAGCTTTCATAAGAGTGACTGCAATAATCAGTAAACATATAGGCATAAATTTCCAATATTGCATATTGATGGTCTTGAAATATTTATCTTCATTAAATATACTAGGTTCACAAGTAGAATATATGTTTATAACTATAGTACTATGAAGTGTCTGTGGGATCAAGGACACTGGTGTCTTCTTCAGCTGGATCAAAAGTATTCAGAAGCCACATTGTGTCATCAGTGGTATTGCTACAGCCTCAGTGTTTTCAGTAGGTTTTCTGGGGCAGGGCCAAGATGTTGTTGCTACAGCAGAAGAAATAAAACTTTTGCTGGATCAGAAGGACTAAGAGGAGCGAAAACCCTGGAAACCTTAATTTTGCCAAGAAACTAAGCAGAGAGGGTTCTAAAAAGATGCAGGCAGAAAACTTGATAATTTGGGATTTGACATCATATCTGGTACAATTTAAAACAGTTGTACAGCTTGAAACGGAATTTTTCACTTTTTGAACCATAAAGCTACTGTTCAACCTTCAACATTTCTGGTGAATCAAGAAGTATTCTGGTCAACCATTGGACATTCCTGTTGGCCACCACGTGTCCTATTGGTCCATGTTTTTACTGAACACAAAGGCGACATAATGACTGATTATTACACTTCACTAGACTTCTGCTGACCATTAACACGACCTCATGGCCTGCTGATGGTCCACAGAGCACAGCTTGGCAGCCGTAGGAGCAGAGTGGAACCCATTGTCTGACAGAGGAAGGGGGATAGGAGTGTGTGGAGCAGACATTTGTATCCAGGTTGTTGTTCTAACAGGCTTTGTGAGGTGAAAAATGTTCTTCTCATCTTCTGGTGGCCTCAGCAGTCTACTTCAGCAGCACACAGCAGCATATAGCAAGTCACAAAGCAGGTAATTATGATATTGTTTGCATCCCTTTGTTAATCACATTTCCCTCTCCTCTCATCTCATTCACAAGTTGTCTTGTTTTCTTCGTGCTGAATATGGAAGAATTTGATTCAGAAAAATATTTGAACCTCTGTAAAATGTAAGACTCCTTTTCAAGTGTCAAAAAAAGAGGAAAGACATCAAGGGAAACAGGAAAACCACCCCAAAGGAGGGGCAGTATCTACACCCAAAGTAATTACTTTCTATTCTATGAGGAAGTTGACTGAGAATTTTGGTGCCTACTTCTGCTACAATCAGCCAAACACCTTCCACAAAGGTGTTTGCATTTCAGTCAGTTGCAGAGATCTCTGTCATTGTAAAGACCATTCTTCAACCAATCTGGGTAAGCAAAGAAACTCTTTTCAAACACTGAAGTCACTAGTGACCAGGAGTAACTTATCTGCTTAAGGTTAGAAAACTGATAGAAGAAGCAAACTAGTGTTAAGAAGCAAAAATTGTCTTGGCAAAAAAGAAGTAAAGAAGTGGTCAGGAGAAGGACATTACAAGGTCTTCACCTTCTTCTAATAGCTATGGGAATCACATAGAAATATCATATACTAATGGTGTTAACAAAAAACAGACAGTGTCTTGTAATACCAGGACGGCTCTGCTCCTGAAAACCTTGAGGTTTATGGAGGTTGTGTTTGGAGCATTGTGTAAAATCTCAATCAAATTAAAAATAATATTCCTAATCAAGAGGCCAGGCACAGTAGGATAGAGAACCCCAAATTTTGAAATGAATGTTGTGAAAGAAAGCAATAAAATTTGAGTCAGGGTAAAGAAGATTAATGGGCCATAGCCTGTCCTTTTTTGTGAGAGTACAATGTCACCATCCTTCCTGATGGAGCAGGAAGAGCCCCTAGTTGCTCTCACACCCAAGTGTGTGCATTGTTGGAGGGCTCCCACAGGCCTCCAGCACCTGGGTGGCCTTGGCTTTCAGCTGCTGGGCTCACAGGAGGAGAAGGGACAAAGTTAGGGCTCAGGCCAGTTTATTATCAAGGATGGACATGCCTGTAGAGCCCCTCTTGCCTAGCTTTAAGCTTTCAGAGAGTCCATATTTGAAGTAGTCAGGATAATTTTCAGTCAAAAAGGAAAGGTAGGATGCAGCCGACCTTAGCTATTTTAGACATTTATTTTAGTGGTGAATTGCAGCCCAGGATCTCCATTAATCTAGCTTCTTAGACAAGAAGCTAACTCAGATTTTAGATGTTTAAGTTGGTCCGATGAATCCTGACTCCAAGACAGAACTTGCCATTATGAGTAGATGTATTTGTCATTTGAAATGTGCATCATGCATGTTGTATGGTCTTTTCAATGTCCTTTTATGTGCTTCTTGCCCTTAAAAATCACCCTCCATGAGCATTTCTGGCCCACATTTTTCAGCTTTTCTTCTGTGTTGTTCTCATACTTTCCCCCCCAAAATACTCATGTGCTTCCACCCTTGACTACTTTTGTTTAACAACATTGTCCTTATTCTCCCCCTTCTAAAGTAAATGGAATGATCTATATGCAGGGGTGAAAGGAGAAGGTTTTCTTTTGATCCAGCAATCGCCTCCTCTAGTTTCTTCTCTTGTATCTGGCTGCATGGGTCAGAGGCACATGATTTGCATTGTGTTTCTGTAGTGCCTGGTACAATGGAGCCTGTTCCATGGCCAGAGCTCTAAGGCACAATGGTTGTACAAAGAACAGGGGAATAATGAATAGTAAATGAAGTAAGAGCTAAGTAAATAGAGAACTATGCTGAGGTAGAGAGGGGTGCAGGGGCAGTGATATGAGAGAAGGCCAGAAACAAAGAGCAGGGGAGAAAGAACCAGAAGATACAGTGAGAAGCATTGGAGACTGAGGGTTAAGAGCCCAGTGTCACAGGACTGGAAGTGAAATGGAAAATAAAAATCAAATGTGAAAAAGGGTACTATAAGAAAATAATCATGAAAGGTAAATAACATGAGAAATCCCCAAAAGGATTAAAAAAACCCCTTAAGTACCCAAGAGAAAATGGAAGTAAGAGGGTCAGAAGTCAAAAAATCAGGATAAAAAAGGCATGATATGCCTTGAGATAAACTAATTGAATCCAGTCCCTTAAGAACACAATGTTCTAGGTGGTTTTTTTGTTGTTGTTTTTTTTGTTTGTTTGTTTGTTTTTGTTTTGTTTTTTTTGTTTTTGTTTGGGTTTTTTTTGTTTTGTTTTTGGCAGCTATCATTGTTTACCTTCCACCATAAAACTTCTTGCAACAGTATCTTTATCAACTGTTTTTTCCTAAGGCAATAGAATATCCCCTTTTTCCACCTGGTTGTTCTGCAGTTTATATTCAGAAATGACTGAGTGTTAGAGGGTGATGAATTTTGCAGCCTGAGAGTGACAATGTTTTGTCCTACCGTGTCAGCCAGAGCCTGCCCTAATATGCTCAGCTCTGACTGAGCTACACATGTACAGCTGAGGGTAGGGTTTAGTACTGTTTTCCAGCATACAATTAACACAGAAGGTCTATACATTATCTCATCTTGCATTTTTATTATTTGCAGCTTATTGTTCAGCTGAGCATGTATCATTGGTTAATTAATGCTGCCAACACTCTGCTCCATTAAATGATTGTTTAGCCTAGAGTGGAATAAAATACTACAATGACTAATACAGTATCATTATGTAACAGAAAATTAAAAATCTGATAATTTGATTGGAAGTCTCAGGTGAGTTTTTTGTATAAAAGTGTTAACCTCAAATAGCTATAAACAGGTAAATGTTTTATTCAGCTGACTGATAAGGAATAAATGCTTATGATATAAATTATGTATAATTAATACTCCTGGGATAAAAAAAATGTATGCTAATAGGTTGTCAGTTAATTAGGAAAGGAATATGAGGTAAACAAAGGTGATTAGACTGTACCCTGGGACTATAAACAGCAATTGTGCCTTAAATAATCTGTAAAAAAACCTCACACATTAAAAAGCAAATACTTCAGTTTTAATTCAGAGCAAAAACATAATGCTTTATGGAGAAAGGCACAGAGGAGATGTTAAATGAAGAAGCAGCTTGTGATAAAAGATCTAGAGGCTGCATAGTAACTCACCTTCTCTGTTCTGCTTTACCTTGGTTTGTATATTGTTTTGGTATATCCTCAGGTAAAAGAAGGCTAAAATAAGATTTGTAAAAAATATGACAAATAATGTGCTGGAGAACCAATTTTAGCTCATAAAAATGGCAGCTTTAATGTCTGGTCTTAAATCTGCAACATGGGAAATGTTTCCCAAATCAGTTTATGCTTCTAACCTGCCCTTTGACTCACTGATCCTCTTTGCTTCTGCCAGTATCTTTACATGATAAATGTGACCATCCTCTTTCCTGCCATTCTATAATTTCATTTGTAGTAGACATTTGAAATATCTTCTCATGAAACAGGACTGAAGTAGAGAAAGACATGACAGAGATGAATGCTCATTACAATCTCAGCCAAGTCTTTCCTTTGTATTAGAAGGGGACAGATCTGTGTTGACTTCCAAAAACAGTCATCCTGGAGAAAAATGAAGATTCATATCCCCTATGCCCTGTTTAAGACAGCAAAAAAAAAAAAAGCAGCTATCAAGGGAAGGGTTTAAGAATGAAACAAGTATATATGACACTTTTAGTACTCTCCTAGCCTTCAAACACTTACAGCTAGTGGGCTTCCTGACATGGAAGGAATATATATGCTAATCTCCAATGAATTTATTCTTCATCAGTCTTCCCATTCCTCCTTTGAATGTATGTAAGCATTAGCTATTCCTGAGACCATCTAAGGAGAGTGGTGAGACCAACAGCAAACCCACCAGCAAATGCTGAGTGGAGTCAGTGCAAGACACTCCCTGCAATGCTGTGCAAACTAGAGTGCCATTGCCCAAAGGAACATAGTGTTATTATGGGTTGCAGAGGGAAGGGAATTTTTGGATTGTTTAAAACTTACTTGAAGTTGTACTGGCTAGTGGGTAGGAGAGGTCTTGCCAAGCACTGGAATGAGAGGCTGTCAGCCTAAGTTTCTCACTGGTCCCCATTCCAGAGCAGCTGCTGGGGAAACCTGGACTGGGGATTCCATACTCCACCAGTAGATTTCAATCCAGATAGCTGGAGAAGATGAACAGGACTGAGCCTCTGTGTTGTTCAGGTGTGTTGAGTGGAGTCTGTGCTTGTGTGGGTGTTGTTAAAGGCACTGTTTTCTGTGCTGATCCGTGGGGCCACCATATGTCTGCGTGCTTGTGTGCCTTCTGGGAATATGTACCCAGCTGCCTTGCCACTGGCTGGACCTGGCACTCGCTTCTGTGGCAGCCTTTTATCCATGGGGACAGGAGTAACCCTGGGGCATCCCCATGGGGGCCAAAGCTGCATTTGGTTACCTCTAACAGTACACAGCTGCAATCCACAGCCTGCAACAGAACAATTTCATGCCCAGGGGAGTTGCACAGGTCAGGCACACACTGCTGGCTGCTGTTTTTCCTGAATTGCTCTCCTCCCACCTTATTTGACAGCCTCAGGTTGATGTCTCAGAAGAGACAGTCAAAGTTGGCACCTACCTCCTCTCTATGTGCCTCTCATGAAAGTTCATGCAAGCAGTGCTCTGAGAAAGTTATTGAAGTGTGGAAGGATCACCAGCAAACAGAGCCCTCTGAGAGTCACCACCTGCTTTCTGCAGCAAACTGCAGTTACAGTAGTGGCTGTGGTACAGATGGACATGGCTTCCTCCTGCAAAACACCATCCCTTTGGAAAATTAGTTGAGTTGCCTTAAGAACTCTTTTTGGAGCTTTTCTAAATGACTGTAGGGGAGTCTAACGCTGCCACATTCTTAACTATATTCTTCAGGTCTCATGAGATGGACTGAATAGGGTCAATGTTGTTTTCCTAAGGTGCAAAAGAGAACATTCTTCTGTCTTTTACACATTTTAGTCATAAAACTGACAAGAAAGCTTTTACAAACGTTCATCCTGCAGGGTGTGTCATTACCAGTTTTTCAGTGAATAAAAAATATAACTTTTAAAAAATCATAGTGGAAATAGGTGCCTAATTTCCCATAAAGCTCCTCTCTATAGAGTGGTGTAGTTCCTAGTGGAGCGGGTTGGTAAGTTTTTATGTTTTCTTATACTTAGTATCAGTTCAGGAAATGCATAAATTAAATCCCCATTGTATATTTTATAGTTATGTGAAGGAGTAGCATGGGCTGGAGTTGTGGAGCCAGACCTGAGGATGACCCAGCACTGGCTGTGTCCTCACCCACAGGGCACAGTCCCAAGGTGCTGGTAACAGGGTCCACTGACACACTCCAACACAGCAAGTGATGAATCAGGGCCAGAGCACAGGATGGGACTCCAGCCAGGACTAAAAGAAGATGGAAGCAGAGATGGAGCTGGAGATCAGTTCTGTTGCACCATCACTGGGATGGGGACTGAAGCCCTGGGAGGCTGCAATGAGGTCCTGAGCAGGGTGGAGTGAGGTCCCAGAGAGGCTGGGATGGGACACGACTGTTTGTGCCCTCAGGGCCCTGACAATTATATATTGGATGATTGCTTAATTTATGTGAGATAAAGATGTGCCATAAATTTATTATTAGCAGTAATATTTATATCCCTGTACCACCTACACAGACTAACAGACAATAACCTTTCCCAAGCGTAGTAGGAGAAGCGATATCTTAATGATGAAGGGTAGAAGACAACCAAATATATGCATTTTCCCCGAGATTTTATTCTCACAAGAGTAAAATTAAGTTTATGTAGGCTTGGGTCAAGGAATTTTTTAATATATTGATTATTGCCTTTAGATATGGTGACTTCATAAATATACAGAAATCCACAGATTATGATATAGCAAAAGAGGGCTAAATCAAAAGAGAATCACATGAAAGCACCTAGCTTTGGTGCATTGTGCAGATGTGGCCAAATATTTGCATACATTTGGGCTATCTGAAAGTGGTATTTGATTTCACCTTGGTATCAAGCTATCACTTGATATTTCAGATAAAGTATCTGAAATAAAAACTCTTTCAAGCGTAGTATATGATTCCTTCAGCTCCTTTTAATGCGTGGAAGATAGGAAAATACTTTGAGAAGGAAACTCTTTAAGTCATAAGACTTTAAACATAACTCAAAATATAAAAGAAGATGTCTGACACCAGGATCTGTTCAAATTCACGTTTTGAATTATCTCAACATCACAAATTAATTGTGCATTTCCAAGATTGTTTTTGCACAGTTTATATGCCAGTGACTAAGACCATATCTATTTTCTTCCTCCAAAAGATAGGCTGAAGATGGGAAGCACAAAACATTTTGCCAACCTTAAATATGAAGTTTAAAATTACCAAATGAAAGCTCTAGCATTGGGCTTTTAATTTGGCTCATGCTTTCAGAGTCTGGCAGGCTGATGAAGTGCAATTGCCATGGGTGAAAGCAGAGCATCAATTAACAGACACATGCAAGGTTGGCACCTACCAAAAATTCACCCTGAAAGATTTAAAGACAAATAACTCAGTGATCCGACACACCTGGAAATCTTGGAACAAACTTCACAGAGTTATGAAAATTAAACCCACTAAAAACTTCCAGTTGAGGATCTGGAACAATGCTATGTGGAGGCCAAGGAGGGAAATGATACTTTGTATTACTAATTGTAAATAGCAGATTATTTATGGAGCAGATTTTAAATAAATTTCTAGTGATACAAAAGACAGTCAGTGTTACAGGTAAAGAGCACAATAGACAGTCTGTTCCAAAAACGGTTCTCTGAAGACCCGAAGGGTCTGAATCAAAGATATTGATGTCTGTAAAAGTTTTTTCCATTTACTTCAAAGTGCTTGGAATCAGACTAACAGACTAACTTAAGAAGTCAGATTAAAGCCTTCACAGATGTACAGGGGTCTATGGCTTCCCAGATGAGTTCAGCCTATATTTAAAGGTGTTTTACTATTGAATAAAAGGTAAAAGTAAAAACAAATACTTACAAATACTTTGTGTTTGCTTTAAGATGATTCAGGATGTAAATCTGTTTAAAAAACACCAAATCAACTCTGACCTTTTTTTTTTTAAATTTTTGAAGTGCCTTGTGATGGCTTTGGGGTCACAAATAAAATTCCTTAAGTAGAAATAAGTCAGCTCTAAGTGTGGAAATACTGTCCTTGGAGAAGTGAATAACTGCTCCTCAGCACTAGCTCTTGTGCATTTTAGTCATATCTTTTAGATAGTATATAAGAAAAACTCTAAGAAATTAAAATGTACTTTCAAAAAACATATTTATATGATCAACTTTCTTGTTATCAGAAGAAAGTTTATGTGGATGAATTCTTGAAAGGCAAGACCAAGCATAGAAAATGTCTGTTCCTGATGAAAATGTTACCAGACTATTGATTGTTCCTTTGATGAGAATGCAGAAACTTCTTCATTATGAAAGACAATCTGTTACAGACAGATATATTTCAGAGTTTAAAAAATTGCTTTCTAATTTGAGTCAGTATTGCTTGGGCCCCAGTTCAACAAAGCACTTCAGAGTGTATCAACCTTTAAGTTTGGCAGGGTATATGTGCCAGTTACTTGATCTTAATCATTAGCCATTAAATAAATGCTTAAACGCTTCACTGAACAGAGCTGTTTTTAAAGCACATTACACTGAAAGAAGCCCCAAGAATACATCATTTTCTTATTGGTCTTCTTCCCTCTTGCTCTTGCTGAAAAACTCCTCTGATTTTCTTTTCTCAGTCTCTCCTCTTTATAGATTGGCTGTATTTGCCAGTTCTCAGAGACCCCAAAAGGTTTTGAGGGATTCTGCACTAAAAGAGTCAGAACCTCCTCTGTCTTCCTTGGGCTACACTGCTGTGACCTTTATTCCCTCCCAGCATTTTCACTGGCTTATGAACCAGTTCACATAAGTAACTAAATGACATGTTTTTATGTTGTATCTAATTAAGTGTATACAGGTGCTTTTATCTATGCTACAAGTTGTAAATTTGAGTTTAGGAGAAGCTACTCAGAGCTGAACCTCCCAGGAATATATTAGGTAAAAAATAATTGTGACAATTGTTTTAGCATTAATTTTAGCCTAGTAATACCATGAATAGTAATATCATGAATATGATACTGAAGATTAAATTCACTCTTTTAAATCTCTAGCAAATTCTGTATTGGCAGCATTATTTGAAGTTTCTCAACACGTTATGGTTGAGATGGTTTGAATTCTCTTTAAATGAATTCTTCTGAGCAGAGTCTCTTGGGGAGACAATTGAAGCTCAAAATTTTTTGAGACATTTTAGACATAGATAAATCTGTCAATTCCAAAGTAAATTTTGAGAGGGCCAGAGATCTGTGGAAGGCTGGTATGTTATAGCTGAAAGTCTGGAAGGGCACAGCCCAGGTAGGCACAAACAGGTGCAACCTTCTTGAAGTCAGGAAAAATATTCTGATTTGAACCAGCTGAGATCTTACTGTCTATAGTTTGGCTAAGGAGACACAATTTGTTCTGGCCCAGAGATTCAATTCTGACTTTGAAATAACTTTCTTTTTGGGAGTAGAAACCAGGTGTTATTTCCAAAAGAGCTTTGGATTTCATCTGTACTTAGTCATACTGTATTTTAGAATATCTCTCTGCCCTTTTCTTGGATAGGTCTAATAATTAATACTCTGAAATAAGAGGTGGTTTTTAATTTTTCTGTTTCTTTAGCTGCATAGGTATGGTATGATCTGTCTTTCATTTGTAAGTCTGCTTCAGGAGAAGGGAGAAATGAAAGGAAGAATAAACATGGGGTAGGAGCAACAAAATAAAAGAATATTTAAATGATTTCAAATGGATTGTAAAGTGTTGAATCATAAAGGATTGGCAAAAAAGCCCTCTCCTCATGAGGTCTAGCTAATATTAGGAATTATTGCCTGTACAGTTTGGGCTCCCTGTGACCCCTCTGTCCTTCCCGGCTTGCTCAGATGTTAAGGAGAGGCCACAGGGAGATTGTACATGGACTAGAGCAAAAGATAGCAAAGAAGGCTCTTTTCCCCCTGGGGAGGTTCAGATGTTTATTCCTTGTGTCTTTCCAGGAGCAAAAGAGGGCAAGGTCAGGAGGTTTGGGCCTTATCTAGGGTCTGGGAAGGGGGGCGGGGGGAAATTGGATCTCAGCCAACCAGGTGTGACCAGAGGGGACAGGGACCAGACCACAGGGGTACAGTAAGGGTTACAGAATGCATTACAACAATTGCCTCAAACACTGCAGGTGTGGATCCATTTCTTTCATTCCTAGCAAGTGGGGTTGCAACTGCCTTTGACAATGTAAAAGCTGCACAATCCCTGTGCTCCAGGGCAGACAATGATGTTGGTGAGATGCTGATTTTAGGATAGAAAATTACAATGGTTATATAGTAAACAGCACCTGGAAGTTTACTAATGATTTTTTCAATTAACAGCAGCACTATGGTCTGATTATTCATGCATGCTTTCTATGAAAGGAAAGAAAAGAGGCAGATGTTGAAAAGAATCAGCAGTTGAGGGATATTTTTAATTTTTTTTGTAACTGAAGGTAGAGCCTCATTCCTGTTATCACTACTTCTGACAATGAGATGCTAAAACTAGTGAATTAAAAGTTTTTTAAAAATTTAAAATATCTGAACCATTCTACTCTCCCATTAACTCCAAATACTCTCATGAAATGTGCATGAAAATGGACAAGTATGTGTATATGTGTGTACGAATCTTCACACAAGACTTTATTCTTTGCCTGTGGCTTGATATGTCGTTTTGGCATCCAAGTAAGAAAAAATAAATAATCCCACCAAAAACTGCATGGCCATGCAGATCTTCAGCTTCAACTACTAGATCACCTATGATAATAATGGCTGGATCTCTCCCCTTAGAAGTTCACCAGGTGTGCCCCTGCCAGGTTAGTTATTTTAGAGTGCTGAGATTCAAAAACCTTCCACCATCTGCAGCATAAATTTAAAAGTACAGTAAGGCATACTGGTACCTCATATATTTTCTCTCTCTCTTTCTAGTCATCATTTATTTTCACAGCTGTTCTCGACCCACTGCCAAGCAGAGACCTCTTCAATTTCTTTTCTATCATATTGAGGTTTAGTCAGTATCTTAACAAAGAATGGGTGAGACAATGCCCATAAAATACAATCTCTCTTTTTCTTTAACCCTTTGTAAATTGCCATAACTAAATATTTTTGAAGCCTCTGAAATGTTCTCATCTCTTCTCTACAATAGGCTATTGCACATTATTCTTACAGGACTTATAGCCTGATATTGCAAATCCAAGAAATTATAGCAAGAAATTCTTAGGAAACTTTGGATGTTCATGCTGATATGTTGAGACTTAGCTCTTCTGGGGTTTGTTGGCCACTGATCTTGTGTTTTAAAGGGCAAGTAAAATCATGCATGTTTTGTTCTTATCTCTGGTCAGACAGCTTGTACAAAAGTTTTAAAAGACCTTGCCATGGGGTGAAGTTGATAATATGGTGAATGTGAACTTGAGTAAATCCATTCTCTAAACCAAAGCCAGGGCTGGACACACTATGTGCTGCTCTCTGTATAGACTCCTGGTTTGCCACAGATTGAAATTTCCCTGTGGCTTTTCTGGTTAGCGTCCAGGAGAAGCAAGTGAGACTGAAGTTAAATTTTTTAGTATTAGCTAAGTGATTGCTGGATATTTCAAACATCTTTGGTATCTTCTGAGATATTTGCAATGCTGGGTTATTGCCTCTTGGAAACTAAGTTGTCTTGGACCTATCCAAAACCTAGCTGAGAAAGATGTCAGGCACAAGCCAAGGAATCACAGAAAACACTGTACCAGAGCAGGTTGGTGAGCTGCAAGGCAGGATTCACCCCCATCACCCTGCTGACAGAGCAGCAGGGATGAAGTGTTGTCCTGCTGAGCGGGACACGGGTCTGACATGACACAGGACCCTGCTGTGCTCTGAACGTCCTTGGCTGGGCAGTTATCTGTAACTGCTGTAATTCAGCCCAGGCAAAGGGCTGGTCTTGTGCAGGTAACACTATGCTTTTTCTTCATGTTTTTGCATATAGATAGGAAAATCTTAAGATTTCTTCATCTCCTTACTTGAACGGACCTTTTGGATCCCTAATTACCCTGGACTTCCTTGGGCTTTTCATTTCTTTTTCAAATTAGTACACTTCACATTTTCAGGTTTAACTTTCACATGTGTTTAGAAAATACAAATATACACTTATGTATGTAATCTATTATCTATCTAAACCTACTCAGGGACAATCTGAGAATATAAATGCTTATCTGAGAGATGTCATATTGCAAGGGAGAATGTCTGAAATTGTTAATGAAGTCAGCTGTAATAGTTCAGGTATGCAAGAACTTGTCCAGTCATTGGACAGGTTCTTTCTCAGTTAAATTTGGGTACTATTCTGGCCAAGAGCATCATGATTTTATGAGCTGAATAAAATGCACATTGTGTCTATCCAAGTACACAATGCAGCCTGAAAAATGGTTGAATAATATTAACATAAAGACACTGAGACATCTAGATACTTAGACTTTCATTTACATAATCCAGTTAAACTGGAGATATACAGATATATATATCCAGATATACTGGAGATATATGTGTATATAGTATGGATAAAAAGAGTAAATACAAAACTTTAATGGCTCAAAATTCACAAGACAAATGAAGTCACATAGATTTCAGGCAGTTGTCTGAGTTCAGTGAACTGCCTCCTGGACTTTGGACAAAGGACCTTGTTTGTGCAGGGGCAGATGTTGATGAAGGGGAGAAGGTGGCTGTGGGAAGCTGGACTCCATCCCACACCAGCTATCCATGTGGCTGGCATCTTTTGTAGTCAGGTGAAGAGAAGGTAGCAGTGTGGCTGTGTGGTCTTTCCCATATCCAATTTTCCCCATGTCAAGTGCCAGTTCCTTGCCAAACAAAGTACTTTCTCTGTCTTGTGAATCCCACTTGAATCCTTTGATTTTAAAGCCTTTGAAATGCTGAAATTTCAAAATAATTTGCAATTGCTCTTCACCAGGTAGGGTAAGATACATAATTGTTATCAAGATATCAGATGAAAGACGATAATTGAAAATATCATAGCAAATGAGGCCTTTGAGACAAATTATTCTCTCTCTTAGGTTCCTATGTCAAACCAAGAGTTTAGCAAGAGTACCACACACACTGCACAAATTATTTTGTGCTCCTGATGAGCATTACTTGGAATCATATCGTATGGCTTTCTGGTAGCCAAGAAAGCTGTGGCTGACTTGAATTTTCTGACTTGTCATTGTTGTGCAGTTTTTTTTTCAAGGGAAGATCCTGCAGTCAAAGAATCTAATCTGAAGGAAGAGAGTGTGTAATTTAAATAATGCAGAAATAGGATCCTCAGGATCTGCTGCTGCATGGAGAGATGTCAAAGATGAAGCAAGCTATTATGTTCTTATACTACAGTGAATTAAGTCCATCAACATACTGATTCAATTGTGATCTCCACAGAGGGTATGAACAGTGTGGCTTGTCCAGCTGGGGAAATCTGTCTTTTTGGTTGGTGCAGAAAAATCAGGGATACTCTTTGGTGCAATTTCAAGGATCAACTTGCAGTCTTGAAGCTGGTGAACAGAAAAGGATATAAAAAAGGATATTTTAATAAGCTCACTTAAGCCTTTCTTACTGTGGTACATGTAGTATTTGGAGCTCAAGAACACACTTTGCTACCTGCAACATTGGATGTTTTGTTTCTTGATCAGCCAAACCAGGACTGTGTTCTCTGGCTGTGAAAGCCATGGATCCTTTGGAAACAGCTGTGCTTGTTGTTGACCTAGAATAAATGTAAGACCAATAAGAGTGCAAGTGCCTATGCTTATATTTGCTGCCCTTGTGAACACTGTTGAAGTGTCTTTAAATCAGTTTGTTTCGGCTTGAGGCCTAATCCTGCCAAGCACATTTTTAGCATGTGATCATGTGCCATCAGTGGGAATAAACCAAAATAAACAGAATCTGAGTGTGCTTAGTGCCTCTGAAAACTGGACTATTTATTAATGTGTGGGGTTCTAGTTCAGTAGCATTTGAAAATTATGCTCACTTTTTTATTTCTTTTGGTGTTTTTGGAGCTGTTTTGGAAATCGTTACGTCACAATATGCAAACAGACCATAATATACCTGAATGATAGAAAGTGTGCAAGTAATAGCCAAATTCTCACTTTTATACCACAAAGAGCTGGAGAGGTCAGAAAGATAGCATTTGGACTGACAAAACAGATGTTAAAATGTCGCACTAAATAGAAAAGACTCTTCTGACTATCTAAAACTGTAATTGCAAAACTATTTTAAGGTCTCCACTAACAAATGAAAATGATTAAAATTACTAAAATGATATACTTTCTGCTTTTGTGTTTCTGGTCATAATTATGTTCTCTCATGTCAAGAGTAGACTTCTCTTTGCTGTCCTTGGTTAGTTCACCATTCATAGTCAGCCAGTACCCATTGACAGATTTACCCAGCAGAAAATACCAAATTGGAACAATAACAGCTGAGCCAAATATATTTAAAAAGAAATAGCAGTTTTCTTATGTTCTGTACTACCTAACAAACAGCACTTTGCTAAGCTGTGGAATGGGAGTAAACCATGGAGAGAAAAGCACAAAAGAACAAAGTGGTAGTGATGCTGTTGGTGTCACTCTTCTTCTGAGTCAGATTTGAACTTATGCCCCAGCCTTGTGTTAGGTAGTATAGTGCTGCTGAGATTGCTGTGTTTCAGCTGAGATATCAAATAAAGGTCCCGACCTTGTTCTCATTAGAGATCCCTGGGTACTTGTTCTCATTAAAGATCTCCTGGCACTTTTCAAAAGGGAAAAAGTGTTAGCCCCAGTGTCTTGGCCAAATTCCAGCTTGGGTAATTATGTTCTTCCTACCTAAATTCCCTTGACTGTTTCAATTCAATGTTATTTTTAATTTCTTCCCTAAACCTGTATATAGTATTGTCATGTGTTGGGAGACAATTTCCTCTGGCACCCTAGATTTGCTTGCATTTTTGAGGTAAAATTGAAATTTTTATGTAATATAAATAATTTGTTAAGTCTACAAAGAACTAAAGGTCTTATCACTTAATGTAAAATCATTTTTAGAATGTAATCTGTCTTTCATGTCTTGCAATGATCAGTTTCACACAATTATTTCCACTAAGAAAATACGTTTTCAGATGGATAGTTTGAAGGTACCTTATACATTATTTTAGTCAATACATTTAAAATCAAATGTTGTAGTGTGCATTGAATATCAACACCCACAGAATATTGGAAGACATGTTCAGCTTACAAACCATTTGTCTATTCATTTTTTTATGAGCATGAAGAGACAGAACATGAAAGATAGGTGTGGAGAGAAGGGTACTGACATAGTGTCCTTTGGATAACCTATTTGCAGAAAACTATTCTACAGAAAGAGCATGAGCCCATCAAATGCAGAAGACGTTAGTCCCATCACTTGTCCGATTTCGGGGTTAAGAAGATCCTGAGACCTGGGAAAAGTCTTTCTTCCCAGCCTGAGCCTTGAAGAAGGAGTCAGGAGACGTAGCTTGTGCTTCTCAAGGTTGTTTATTTTCTTCTTGTCTGTAACATTCTCTTTCTGTCCCACGAGCTCCTCTCAACAGGGTGAAACATGAGGTTCTTTCTGTCCCTGTGGGCTGGTACTGACCTTATATACTACAACATTTGATTTTAA
>VZTT01072209.1:54075-71599 GCA_013400855.1 Buphagus erythrorhynchus
GCCATTGTCTTGAACGATCCAGGAGAGCCAGAGGGATGTCCTGGACTCCCACAATCACTTACAATCTTAAAGGAAGATTTCAGTAGTAGTAATGGAACAAGAACCCGCAGAGAATAAAAGAATTAGCATTAACCAAATATAAAAGGTGAAAGCCTTCTTTGAGGTTCCAGCTTTTAAGATATTAGAGATAAACCCAAGCTAGACTACTGAATAAAGTGTATACCTTCAAGTACATGCACAAGCACATTTCACAGGGTTTGGAGGGGCAGTTGTTTTGGTGTGGCCTTTCATGGGCAGAAGTCACTCACTGTTACATGTTCAATGTGCTCAGTGATTCATCTTGAGATAACACAGTCCCCAAAGGTGGTTGGCACATGGAGGAGTTGTATCTGTGGCTGGCTGATGCAGTGACTCTCATCCTATCCAGTCCAGGTCGGGTGTGTGTGGTTTGTGCCACTGCTCAGGACTGGTCAGTTTTGGCTCCCTGTACACCCAGTGGAAACAGAAGGTCTCAGACAGACTACTGCAAATGCAATGTGGGTCTCTTAGCAAAGTCTTGTGACAAAGGACACAAACCCAAGCACGAGCATCTTTTCTGAATGGAGGTTGCAATATGCATGCAGGAGCTGTTAAGCTTTTGGGGGATTTCCCATGCTAGCTATTTTTTGTTCAGGGAAGCAATTTTGTTTGTTTGGTATTCCACTGTCATCACTGAGATGCAATTCCTCAAAGAAAGGGATCCTGGAAGAATGAGAAAAAGGGATTGTGGGCCTGATACCACCTGATGCTGCCAAATATTTTAGTTTTGTGAAAGCTGACAGTGCTGAGTTGCTTGTTTGCAGAGATCCACTTATGTACAAATGCTGAAAATTTTGGTGGGAAAAATTGTTTATTTGTTTGTTTTTTTTAACCTGTTTTTGAGTGTGGAGGGTTTATTCAATACTTGGTTGCTTTTTTATTTGTGCTATTAACTTGTTTTACTGATCTGTTTGCACAGATTCCTCTAAATTGCACATTATTTTCATTATAATTTGTATCTGTTTTTTAAAAAAGAAAACCTCACCAGAGCTGTTGCCATGAAAATAAATTAAAATTGAAAAGGCTATAATTACAATATTAACATGTAATTATTTCTAAAAACTACAATACAGTACAAAGCAATAAAATAGGAACAGGAGTTGATCAACTCACACATCAACTTTGTTGTGTGACACTAAGCAGTTAACTGCATACTAAGAAGTAATCAGAAATTCTGAGCCAAGGTTCCCATTTGGACTGAAGTCCCTGTTCTGGATAGTCCTGTTATATGAGATCAGACTTTTCTGAGAACCTTACAAATGAGCAGGCCCCGGGAGACTGGTGGATGGAGTGAGATGTCCTGGGTCTGAAACTCTCTGGTGTTAGTATCTAAAAAAAACACCATGGCAGGGACTGGAAGGTCACAGCTCCACCCAGGGCTGCCCAGGGAAACTCCTCTTTGCCTTAGGGCGATGCAGAGGTAGGGACAGCACTGCTACATTTGAAGAGACAGCTCTTTCTTCTCTCTTTAAAAGGCACCCTGAAATCCCACAAGTGAAGAAGCCTGCCTAGGATAAGATCCCACACCAGATGTGCTGCTTGTGGTACCCACTACCATGTGACATTTAAGGTGATGGGTGATACCCACTGGCTAGAGGGTGAGCATATGACAATCTTGATCTCATCTACTCTTAGCAAACTATTCTGAAGTATAATTGAAGACAGTGGGAACATAGGACTAATTTTATAACTATTTTAGTCCCTACCTATTCATACTTCCCTGCCTTTTGAAGTCTCACTCAGCATCCAATAGATCACGAAAGTCCCAAGTGATTTATCTAAATTCTCGTCTTGGGAAGAAAATAGCAAACAGAAAACAAGGCTAAAGGTGTAACACAAAGACTGATGCCTTGATTTCTGGCCAGCACTTCTCCCTGTTGAAAAGGGACACTATTTTTCTTGAAATGAGAGATTTTTGCCATAATGGGAATTAGATATACTCTATAGAGTTTTGCTAATTTTTCAATAAATTAATTTGAAACAGAAATAGCATTATACACTCCTTTTAAAACTGGTAGCAGGGAAGAATTCTACAGGGTTCAAATTTAAATTTCACCTCTTAAATTTTATTTTCCATTAATTTTCTGCAGTTTGAACGTTGTTCTTAATTTTAATTCCTTCTTAAAAATAAGTAAAAGGATTTAAGAAACAAAGTATATAAATAAATTTTCCAGCAATTTTGTGTTGCTACCTGACATAGATGTGCTGGGGCTGCTGCTTGTATCCTGAATATGACCTGATTTAGGAATAGCTTTGTCAATTTGAGTTTAGACCAGTCCTACTCCATCTCAACAGCCAGCAGGACCTGAGACAAGTAGCGTAAGGATTTCTTGAGTTTGTTTCAATTACAGGCACTGTTTTACATATGCTTAACACAACTTAGAATAAGTTTTAGAGCCATGCAGTATACTACTTCAGATGCTCCTGTTCAATACTTAGGAGGAAATAAAAGTCAGGATTTTTCTACCATCCTAATTGCTGAGGCAAATACAGTCTCTAGAAGGGGTAAGAAAGCCTGCTCCATAGGGCAGTGACATTTGATATCTGGGAGGAATATTCAAAAATTATTGTTTTCCTCTTGCCAGGGGAGCCAAATCTGACCATATCTAAAAGAGATGTAAATGAAACTTACAGGGAATATAAACTCCTGGGTTACCTATCAGCTGTTCTTATATAGAAGTCAAAGACCTGTTCTTAGTTCTCCATTGTGCACAGGCTTAATGTGTACAATGAGCCAGAATTAATGTAATTTATATCCCTTTCTTGCAGAGTGGCCTCAGCTCAGGATCTTGAGTAGAAATGCTATTACCTAGTCGGCTTCTCCCATTCTGGAAGTCCCATCTTTCATGCTGAGATAAATCCATTTTCCACAAAGTGGATGGAAGTTATTCCATGAGAGCGTCCACCTAGAACAGCTAAACCAGAATGGTTTAAGTATATCAATTTCCAGGATCACAGTCCCAGTTGGTTTATTTTCTGCGCATACCAGTTGACTCTTTGCTTTCTTGAAAGAGTAATTTTTATGGAAGAAATTATTATTTGAGAACAGAATATCTGAAAAAGGAAGAGATTTGGCATAATTATACTAGAATAGCATCCCTGACCATGCCAGCCCTAAGTGTCACAGCAAGTTCTTTGATCTACTCCAAGAACACTAGCCACAAGTTACAAGCTACAGTGCTTTTCCCCTCAAGACAAGATTCAAAAAAGTTGAATCACAGTATATCCCAAAATATTTTAATGAGCAAAAATTTCTAATTAAATTATAAAAACCTTGTAAGGGCACTATATCCCAAAGATACAAGTCACCATAGATTTTTTTTTAACCAACTGTGTTTTATTTCAAATAATAAGAGTAATTAAAAATACATGTCTTAGAAGCACGAGCAGATTAGTTAAAGAGCATTTTAGGATTATAAAAGCACTTTCCGTTGTATCAACCAGATGTCATTTCAAATGCTACTGTTTGGATTAATTAACTGAGTTCAGGACACCACATATATTAAACCTGCTAGTTGTACTACCCATCCTCCCCCATATCCTTTTGTAATTTGCTATTAAAATCTTGGCCAATTAGAAAAACACAATCTATTAAGCAAAACAGCACACTGAACCAATCAACAGTAATTACTCAGACTAAGAGCCACTTAAATGATTCATGGCAGAACTTAAATGATTTTAAAATGCTTCATAAAGGTGTGGCTTGTTTCACGCATACATATATGCAGTACGTGGAATGTATGGAGTCTGTGTTAAAATTATGCAATTAACTGCCTCACAGAAATGCTGCAAATCATGTATTTTAGTAGAAAGATCATTATAACAGGATATAATTGATTTAAAGCACTAGTCTGGTTAAAGAATACAGCTATAAAGTGCTTCAGACTGTAATGCAAGAGCAATTCTATCTTATAGAGATACTTAATTACTTTAATAAGTCTGTAAAACTATTTTATAAAGCAGTAGCTTTTAAATTACTTTCACTCTAGCAGAGATTTTGATCATTTTATGGAATATAATGCAAATACATTTCTCAGCATACTAATAAATTCTAACATTTGCTGCATCGAAGACTGGAGGAAAAGTGCTGTCTTTATATAAATATAGGTGTCCTTCCTCTAGATTTCCTTTAGGCTAAAATAAATTAGATGTAGATTAACTAGTGTATGATAATGCTTCCTTATCTATACCAAAAACTACATTATAAGTTTGACCACTTTAAACTGGATCAGTTCACCTGGGTTGGACCCAATGTCTGGTCTCCAGTGCTGGCCCATGACAGGTTCTTGGTTTAGAATTTAAGAGCAGAGTATGAACAAATATTTTAATACTTTTGTCATCAGCCTTCCCTCATGGCAAGTCATAATTTTCCTCCCTTTGCTGCTCTGGTAGATGCAAGAGCTTCAACCAAAAGACCTGCCCATTAAAGAACCAAACCCAAAACCAATGATGAAGAAATTTTTCAGTACCTTAGTGACTGTCAGAAGAGAAAATTACTTTTAGAGATAAGCTCTCATGATGTAGAATTGCTTAAGTGTTAAAGTTAACATTTAATAAAAGATATCAGTGTGACTACATAAAGCTTTGGTTCCTTTATTGTTACAAAGGATGACCTAACAGGAGAAAGGCATGGGAAACATTTGCAGGTTCTTTAGCAATTTACAGTGAAGCTGGGTGAATAACTAGGAATGAAATAGCTGAAAAATATCAAACCTTGTAAAAACCACCTAGAGTAGTCATAGGTTGATGACAGATGACCTATTTAATTTAGTTTAAAAATAAATAGTAAGTTCAATAAAGGAATTTTTATTTATATTTATATCCTTAATTTTTATTGAACCTCTAGTGTGTTCTTTAGTGCATTCACTTTATCAGTGATACCATGGCAAAGATTCTAGATAATGAAAAAAGGTGATAGGATACAGGACTGTTTTATTTCAGTGTTCATCAGCTTCCAGAAGTGATATTATCTATTGAAAATAGTACTGTGAGGTGTGATGGCACTGGAACATTAATTTGTAGGGCATGCCAATATAACACAGGTAAGCATGTTCCAGAGGTGCTACAGGGATGGTGTGAGAGAACATCTGGTCTGTAAATAAACAAAAACTATTCCAAGCTTAACCCTGTTTGCAAAAGGAAGAGTTTTTTAATTTTTTTTTTTTTTTTAATAAGAGTCTGGCTGGGAGGGGAAAAGAAATTTATCTAAAGCAAAGAAAAAAGCATTTTTCCATTTTTCCTACTTTTGCAGCCTCTGTCTATTTCAGGTTAAAGATGGGATAATTTTTTTATTTTAAAATTAATGAAGCACACTTTCTCTTTTTCCTCTCTTTGCAGCAAGTCTTTCATAGAATACTGATCAAGAAATATGATGCAGGTGATTGCTGGAGCAGGGTTGTTCCCCGGCTGAAATGGACCATACAATTTCTGTGGTCACTGGAATCTAGTCTATAGAAAACACATATTCTGCTGAGTTGCAGACAAGTATTTTGAGAACAAAGCACATAGAAATCACACCCTTAAATCAGCAGAGCAATCTAGGATGGACAAAAAGCAGTCCACATTAAAAGACAAGGAGATCCATTTCTGCTTTCCTTCAACAATTCATACACAAACTGCAGATATAGATAGACAGCAACTGTGTTATCAGATATGTGAAAATGTGCTGCTTAAGAGAATTTTTCTTCAAAATGTTCAGTTCTAACAAAATTTTAATGACTAAGAATATGTGAATAAATTTGAATATATTATTTTTTGAGTGTTCAACAGTTTATTATCTTCATAGTCTTGTTTTAAATAATTTCATGGCTTTACAGCAATACCATTTAGTGGGTTGTCCTTGCAGAAGGCTATGCAGCAGAGGAAATGGGAAAAGAATCTGCTCAATTAATTAGTACACTATTAGATCTTGCTCCTATTTAAAATCTAAGTAAAATACTAATTTGGAAGATTTTTGGCCAGAAAGGAAACACTTAGCACTCTTAAACTTTGGGGAAGTGAATATTACTATCACATCACTGCATTCACACCCTTCTTTTTTTGTGGTTGCAGTAAATCAGTCCAGAGTCTCTAATTTTTTTCTTTAAATTTTTCCTTTCGTTGTGTTTTTGTTATTACTTTTTATTCCCCACTGATTTCTCTCTGAGAAATCAAAAGCCTAGAACATGCACCACCTCAACTTACTCTGCAAAACTTTGTAAAAGCCTTTTTTGAGGAACAATGTCTGTTGAAGGTTCTCATTACAAATATCCCTCCATTTCCTCTTGTCTGGACAGGAAAGATAAAATCTGCTACAGAAAAAGCTGCAAGTTTTTTTCCACTTAGATGCTAGAATACGTTTTATAAGTATCCAACCAACTGAATAATCAAAATCTTTTAATATCAATTTACTATTGGCTGTATGAAGGAATAATAGCTTTGCTTATAATTTGAATTATTCTCCTACATTATATCTGTAATAAGCATGTGAAGTAAACAGTAGAGTGTGACTGAAATGAGCAGTTTTATATATCTGGCAGGAATATTCTCTGGGCCTTCCTAAGAGCTTAACTCTAGCTCAACTCGTATTACAGGATTGGACACAGACTGTTGTGTGTTACTCACAGAGCTGCCTCAAGAGGAAAGGCAGACATCCTGGGAGCCCACATGAGATCCTTTCTGCTGGGCAGGAGATTTGGCAGTGCAGCCTGTCCCAGCTGCAGACCTGCCTCCAGCCCTGTGGGCTGGAGAGCTGTGCCAGCTCCCTGGCTGCACAGCCTATCACAGGGTGGAAATAAGGAGCACATTTTGTTTGAAAACATCATTCCACCCCTGAAGCAGTGATGCTGTGGTGTTTTCTATATCAGATATTGTGAAATTAGAGCTTTATAAAAATTTAATCCTTTGAGTGTGTAAAGTGTGAGTGTGTGTTATTGCCTGGATTTACAGAAATTTTATTTCAAAAGTCTTGTCCCATTTCTGGGACAGATATATTTGGAAAACAATGGCAAAAAAAAATAAAAATCCCTGTGGAAAAGCAAAATGACTCCAAACGAACATAAAGCCTCATGAGTCCTAGAGCTTACTTCATTAGACCAGGCCAGAGACACTTTATCTGTAAGCTATGCAACAGTTTCAAGGGAGCAGCCAAGAAATTGTATTGTCATGGAACCAAGGTAATTATTACATTGTCTGGGGGTTTGACCCTGGCTGCATCCCAGGGACTCACCAAAGCCACTCTATTACTCACCTCTGCAATTGGACAGAGGAAAAACAAAAACTACGATGGAAGGCTTATTGGTTGAGATAAGGACAGGAAGATCACTGTTTACCAGCATAGGCAAAACAGACTGGACTTCAGGAAACGAACTGAATTTATTATCAATCAAAATCAGAGCAAAATAATGAGAAGTCAACCAAATCTTAGGACCACTTTCTCCCTACCCCTCCCTCCTTCCTGGGCTCTATCTCCTCTCCAGTTGCACAGGGAGATGGAGAATGGGGCTTGTGGTCAGTTCATCTGACAGGGTTTCTGCTGCTGCTCAGGGAGAGGAGTCCTTTCCCTGCTCCAGCATGGGGTCCCTCCCGTGGGAGACAGTCCTCCACCAGTTTCTCCAGTGTGAGTCCTTCTCATGGCTTACAGTTCTTAACAGACTGCTGCAGTGTGGATCACTCTTCCATGGGGTGCAGTCCTTCAAGAACAGCCTGCTCCAGCCTGGGTCCCCAGTGCATCACAAGCCCTGCCAGGAGCCTGCTCTATCTTGGGCTTCCCATGGGGTCACAGCTTTCTTTTGGGCATCACCCTGCTCCATTGTGGGGACCTCCACAGGCTGTGGGTGGATCTCTGTGTCCCCATGGTCCTCCACAGGCTGTGGGTGGATCTCTGTGTCCCCAAGGTCCTCCACAGACTGTGGGTGGATCTCTGTGTCCTCATGGTCCTCCACAGGCTATGGGTGGATCTCTGTGTCCCCATGGTCCTCCATGGGCTGTGGGTGGATCTCTGTGTCCCCATGGATCCCCATGGGCTGCAGGGGCACAGCTGCCTCACCATGGTCTCACCATGGGCTGTAGGGGAATCTCAGCTCTGGTGCCTGGAGCACGTCTTCCCTTTCCTTCTGCACTGACTGGGATCTGCAGGGCTGTTTCTTTTACATATTCACACTGGCCTCTTCTTTGAGCTCAATTACAACCGCACAATCACTTTTTTCCTTTTAAAATATGTTATCACAGAAGTGTTACTACCACCTGTGATGGACTTGGCCTTGGCTCATGGTGGGTCAGACTTGAAGCCATCTGGCATTGGTTCTGTCAGACATGGGGGAAGCTTCTGGCAGGTTATCACAGAAGAAACCCCTGTGGCCCCCCTGCTACCAAATCTGGCCATGCAAACTCAATACACATGGTTCAGAATAATTAGACATTATTCTTCCA
This sequence comes from Buphagus erythrorhynchus, assembly GCA_013400855.1. NCBI lineage: Eukaryota > Metazoa > Chordata > Aves > Passeriformes > Sturnidae > Buphagus > Buphagus erythrorhynchus. The sequence continues at coordinate 62,563 of VZTT01072209.1, forward strand.
AGATGCTTCTTCTTGATGTCCAAAGTTATAGAAGAAATACTATCTTCTGACCTAAGAATATATTTCTACAGTATATGTACATTAAAATTTGCATTTACAGAAGATAGACTCAATCTGGATTTTGTGACTAGTTTCTCTAGGGAGAGCCCCACATTATTCAGTACTGGGCTGTAAAACAAATGCATATTTTGTGAAATGAATATCAGACTTTGAGTGTTGTGTTTAGTATACTCAGACCTGTTAGATCTGTGCCTGATGAGTTTTCAAGGAATACCAGGAAAAAAATCAACTGAAATGACCTTTATTTACAGGACAAAAGCAGTGTGCAGGTAATCAATATGTAATCTTCAAGGATCTCTCAAGTATCAGGGGATACTAACAAGGAAGGCACATCTCAATATTCTTTTATATTGATCAAAAATAAAACCTCAACAGCTTTGAATAGTAAAACTTTAGTAATATATATTTATATATTATTATAAAATATATATTTTGATATTAAAGTCAACAATTAAATATAATAAAATAAGTTAAAATATTGTGAGCTATGGGTTACCACTGCCACCCTAAACTATTACTATAGGTCACTAAAATATCTACAGCATGTCATAAATCTTGCTTCCATAGAATTGCTATATTTGGTCAGATTTCCCTTTGCTGGCTAAAAAAATTCTGTTTTATTATCTTTGTGCTGAGACAATCAATACCTGGTGATTCAGAAGAACATACTAGAAATCCCATGAAATGCTAATAATTTTCTTGAGGAAGTTTAGGTTCTAATTCTAACGTTCTAATCCTCTCACATAAAGTCATCTCAAGCTACAAAGCATTAAGTTTTCTGCTTGTTACATTTCTTTTTTCTCTTAGCAGTAAGGAATGTTGGACACTGTTATATTCTATAAAACCTTAGCTGAATTTGCCTACCTGGCATCCCACCTCTGTGAGTTCCACAGTCTAATTATGCTTTCAGTGAAGAAATTTCACCAAGTGGGAAAGAAGCTGAAAAAGTATTTTCGTTATTTCTTTGCCTAAGGCCTTACCTAGAGAAGCAACTAGTCCTTTCCAGTTTTCTGAACCAGGAACCCAGCTAAATTAAATTGAGGGGTTTGGTGAAATAAAATCCACAGATTAGGAGGCAGAAATAAAATTAATCCTGTGTTCAGTGGTAAGACGCTAAAATAAGAGCACTAACCGAGACTCCAGAATTTTGATCCATTTAATAGTGACACAAGAAGAGAAAAACTATTAGAGCTTTATAAAGTTTGATTAATATTTGAAGGATTTCAAATAAATTATTTTGATATTGCCTTCTCAATTAGAAACAAATTGTTGTCATTGACATGCTTCTTACAGTACACAGCTGGAAAATCATAAAGAAGACCGCAGAGGGCATTAAAGAAGCAAGCAGAAGCTTTTCTTTCACTTAAAATTGCCTGTGGTCAATTAAAAAAATAGCAGGATTACAGTGAGACTCACTGTGTAGTCTTTGATGCAAAGGTAGGAAAACACCAGCTCTAGGTAGCTGAAAGGGTTTGTTCTGGACTGCACTGTAACTCATCCAAACCAGTTCACATTATCTTTGCATCTACATGACTGGGAAATTACTGCTCAGGATATCTCAGAAATGCTTATCAGGAACGAGATTTCATCTTAAAATTGAGGTTCCTAATTTCAGTTATTTTAACCCTAGTGTTCTGTTCAGATCACCTTCTGAAAAAAAATAGTATTTCTGTGGGAAAAAAACAGAGTGTGTTTTTTGTTGTTATTGTTGGCTAACACATACACACAGACACAAAAAAAAGTAATAAAAGAAAATTTTTCACAGCTTTCCCATTATTAGTTCTGGGAAAACACAATAAAGCCACAGCTGGCAGGCACATTTTTTTCTTAGCATTTGATAATAGAATTAATTGGTAAGTGGAAAGCTTACAGCCCTTTTTCTGCTGCAAGTTGCCCTCTTCTATCATTTTGAATAGATGTTAAAATCCAAGCTAATTGTAATTCACTTAATAATGAAGAAATATATTTGCATCATCAATAATCAAGGCTTTTTTTTAACAAGTAATTTTAGCATGGAACATCAATAAACTGGACAAAAAGATGTTCAGGTTAGCATGAGTAGTTCAGGGTGATGGGGTAAATTCAAATGCAGCACTTTAATATATATTTCCAGTCTGTGTACTTCCTGTTGTAATGACAACACTCCCTATAACATTATAGCATTTCACAATGACAACACTCCCCATAGCATTTCAGGAGCATGGGGCACGGGTGAGGGGATGGGAGAAGAATATCTGTTTTTCTGGTACCCTACAAAGCTGAGGTGAGCAGTACTGTAAGTGAGGAACAGCAGCTCCAGCAGAGTTGTCTACAGTAGTTCAAGCCCATTACTCCATCCCCATTAAAGATATTTATCATTTAGTCACTGTGCTTATGCAACAGTATTCTAAAGTTGCAAAAAATACCTTGCCAGCTCTGTATTAGAGACGGGTGAATTCATTCTGATGAAATGAGAACTGCTCTTAATTTTTCCCAGACCTGTAACTGAACCAAAACCTAATGTTCATCCATCATTTTTCAGACCCAAAATTTGTGTTCTGCAAGCAGGGCCACTGTGTATCAGCTCAAGCAAGGTCCCAAATGCAGTGGTTGGTGGGCAAGGCCAGAATGGAACAGATTATTTGGGAATTTCTCCATCCCTTTCCATCTGCAAACTTCTCTCCTAGGCTTCTTGCCAGTGGTGAAACCATTGTGAGGATGGAATCTTCTGGCAGGCCAAAAGAGGCAAAGTGTCAGCAATATGGATTGATATATATATTTAGGAATAGCTAGATTTGAAACACAACAAAAACTTACAGTCAGAATAATTTTGCGAAATGTTAACCACTAAAATACTGCACAATTTTTAAAAAAGTATTTTTCTACTATTTTGATTACCATATCATTTTTCTCAAACTTTGTTATTTATATGCCATTATAATATACATGGCATTTACAAGAAGTTTCCAGCAAATTCTTGTGCAGGTGTAGAAGAGACTGTATATGTGACTATAGCAAAATTCATGTTTTTCAATACAAAGTTGTATTGCATCTTGTTGATTTATCACCCCTATCTAAGTAGAGATTTGTATGTACTAAGAAATATTTCTTTAGTGAACACTTTTCATATATTGACCAGGCTGGAGAAGAGATCTTCCTAAAATCTGATAGAAAGTAAAGGAAGAAATATGTATTACAGCAGTGATATGGAACATAATATATTTTTCAGTCCTTAAAAATCTTGTTGAATTTCAGGTTGATTTTGGTTTGTTTTTTTTTTTTAAGTGCCTAAACAATAAGCAAAAAGCAGTTTCAGTGATTGAAACTAAATTATTTTCAGTGTTTAAACTGAAACCATGACTTTTCAGCACTTTCCCTCCAAAAAATAATCTGAAGTAATAAACCTCCATCCTTTGGTAAATGAATGCATTTCTTTATGCCTGTTAATATTCCAAGACTGCTCAAAATTTACATTTAATCATCTGCAGCCATGGAGTGAAAAATATTCCAAGAAGTTTTGAAGAGGTAAAGCAAAAACTAATGTAAGGATGAGATATTGGAAAATTATTTGTTGACCATGGTCATAGATTCAGTACTGCAGGCTCCTAGGGTGACACTGGACATGGGATTATCTCAGAATTACATCTGAATTGTCTGTAAGAATTTTTTTCTATGTTTGTTGACAAAAAAGCCTTTTTGTTGCAATCAAAAAGGCATTGAATCTGTTCTCTCCTCTCCAAGATAGGAATGCTGGATGATAGGAAAGAATTCTCCAATGGGTGAGTCTCCCCTTTTTGCAATGAGGATTATTTGACACAGTTTCTTATGTAGTCCGATGTCTTTACTGGACAAGTAGAAGTTTTCTTTGACTAACTTTCAGATTTTTCAGGTATCTGGTCCTGGCTCTGCAAGTTTTTAGGTTTCTTTTCTTCAAAAGATTTACTCCATCTTTGCCAGCAGTGACAGTCAAACTAGTTAAATGCTGTTCTGGGTGTTGTCTAACATGACCATATTTGAAAAGAACAGTTTAGGAATATTGCATCTATAGAGTCCAGGAATGGGCTGTTTATTGTAGCTTGTAATCATTTCAGGGTTATAGCAAGTGCATAGTATAAAGGCCCTAAAGAGAATTTAGGGCGTCTTCTGGGGAATAATTTTTGACAATTAAAGTATTAGAGAAACTGGGACTTGTTCAGTGTTGTCTTGGTTAGTTCAAAAATCCATGCCACACAGATAGAGACTTCTCAATGGCAGTCCTGTTGAGGTTACTCTTGATTTGCAAAGGAAATGAGTAGAATTCATCAATGCAATAATGAAAGTCTGGAGGAAAGAATAATGTCAAAAAAGCCTCTGGTGATCAGTACTGGCATTTAACCATAGAAGAAAGTGTTGTTAGATCTCTCAGATCTCCAATGTGCTACATGCTCTTTCTTCTCTGCTATTTCAGACAAAAGCTGGTATGTCAGATATATCCCACAGGATCACGTCGCTGTGTGGTACACTGAATGTACTCATGAAGTTAGATTCAGCCTTGCAGATCTGAGAACTATGTCTTTAATTAGCTGAAGCAGATACTGATGCTAGAAAGAAATAAGTTCCGTGGTACTTCAGTACCTGTTTCCAGCGATGCGCTGAAGCCACATATTTGGTATATAGACTATAAAGGCAGCGAGAAACACAATAGGAATCATAGCTGTTGGCTAAAATTTACTAAAAATAAATTGGATCCTAGAAACTCTGTAGTGCACCCCACTCCATTAATAAATTGTTAAACTGAAAGCTCACATGTACTTTCAGTAACCACTGACATCTTAAATAAGGATGAGGAATTTCACTTCCTACAAAGTAAAGCATTAAAAGGTTCCTTATCTATGGAACCAGAATAGGGCTATTAGTAACACTGTCTGCTTCTTTTTAAAACCCTATTAGTGTCAGGTAATATGTTTCTCCAATGGGGCTTGATATTCTCTTGGCTAAAAAAACCCAGAAAATGAACTTTCCAAGGGAATATTTTAAGTAATAATAGCTGGCTAAAAAAATGTAACCTTTAGTATCAGTAAAACATATACTAGCTTTGTTCTTAAAACTGGTTTCACAGGCATTAGCGATGTAATCTGTTATTTCTATTTCTATACATATGTTTCTTTTTTGGTCTATAGGTATACATGCATATTCCTAATAACCAAATATTAAGTTTGTGCTATTTGAATTCAATAAGATGTATAGCTAAAAGGCAGGACTATTCTAACAGCTAAAACCTAATATTTATTCTTTTCTATGTATATAATGCAAGGTAAGAGATGGGGATCCCAAGATGCTGTGTAAGTATTGGTCAATCCTCTTCATGTCATAGTCCTTTAAATGACATTTCAAGTCTGTAAGAGACCTATAGTTGCCCAGGTATTCCTCACAGCTAAAAAGTCCAAGGCTGTTCAGATAGCATGGACACTTCATGGTGTGAACAGCATAGCTGGAATTCTTGTGGAAATAGCACAAACTGCACTACTGTGATTGGAAGCCAGAAGATTGAAAACACTATACCACATGCAGCAAGCATCATATGAGAGACATTTCTCTGCTGCCAAATAAAGCAGGAGCAGAGCATAAACTTAATCACTGAACAACTGCTTGTCCATACTGGGTGTTTCTTGTCGTGTTTACATGCAGAGCAACAGTTTAGTGATCTAGACATTGTCTGGGCACAATTTGGTGGATAACATATACTGTAGACTATGTGCCAAAGCTGCAATGAATAGGACTGTTTTTTTCTCTCTCTACATGTGTCTTGGCATGTAATATCTCTTTGTTTTGTGCCATAAAAATATCTCACTGTGATGTCCTATGACATGGTCCTTGCTTCTTTTCAGACCCTTAAACTGAGAAATGTACAACACACCATTAACTGTGTCTCAAAACCTCCTGAATAACCAAGGTTTTTGGACTAAGTATGATGTGATGTAGATGACACCTGTGCATGCTCTTTGGCCTAAGGATAACAGTCCTTGGCTCACATTTATTCTGTGGGGCCAGTATAGATATATCCAACAAGAACAGGCAGAAAACAACTCGCAACCAGAACGTGCAAATATTAGACATAGAATTGAAGCCTATTGTGCTGGAGATTTTCTGGAAAGTGCTTTGATGTTTGAATGCAAGTAGAGAGTCCCTGCAGTTCTTGATTTTACCAGTATTGATCCGCTTTTCGGGACTATCCTTTAATTTTCTAAAATGAAGCTTAAAGCAAAACGATTAAATACTTGGGTGCATGTAAAACAAAAACATCCCTTAAAATCCAAATGTTCATTAATGACATGATTGATTCTGATCAATGGGGCATAAGGTTTCTACTGAAATGTCCTCCTGGAACTCCACAGAGAATTCCAGGCAAGTGTGAGAGAAATGATCCCAGATGATGGATCACTTGCTGACTGGCTCAGAGCAACTTTCCCCAGCATTCATTCACTGGATGAATGTTCCTTTTAAGAGTACTTCAGAGGTCAAAAGTCTTTCTGACTATGAAGGCTGTGAAAAAGAGGAATTCTTTTACCAAATCACTATTTGTGACCAAGCTCCCTGGGCTGTGAAGATTGTTTTTCATTGTTTCATGCCTAGTCCTGATGAACTGGTTTGACAGCTGCAGTTTTAGAAACTACCAAATAAAAGAGAAAAAAATAGTTGGGGAAATTTTTCACTGAGAGCATATGGGGCAGGAAACTAGTTTAGAAATCTTGTGATTGGCTAAAGAACATAAAATCTATGGATTTAGACAATTAAAGTCTAGATTCTGATTTGCTCACCCATCCTGGGTGGTAACTCACTGTCAAAAATTCTCCTTTTCAGTAAAGCTATGGGAAACCTAATGCACTGTGATGAAAAACAAAGACTTGTGTTGATTCACATGCTGCAGTTAACCATGACTGATAAACATTTATCTCTTGAACAAGACTGTGTGCCATGCTCTCACATTCTCTGTTTGAAATATGGTGGTGCAAATTATTAATACAGACTTCAAACTTGCTGTGCAAAAACATCCCATCATCCCATTTTATGTGGTAAGTCTTTTCCATAGTCTTTCTCCCTCAACAAAGGTTTCAGGCTCCTCATCAGCTGTCAATGTAGTATTGAACACTGGCAATGCAATCTGAGTTTCAAGTCAGTATACTATCTAATGGAGCATCCCTTGTGAGAAATTCTAGAGCCAGAATAATGTCTGTGTGCTACCTCTTGCCTCCAAGGTTATAGCTGGTATGTCCAGTTCATGTTGTCCTTCTGTCATGTCAGCCTCTGGGTGCATTTTCAGCTCTATTGCCATTATGCATCTGGCATAAAAGAGAGCAAGCCTGTACCTTTGTTAGTACACCAGGCTTTAACACTGCATGTGTTTTTTTGCTAGCCACTGACCTTCACTCACACAGTACCAGAGAGTCTCTGTCATGTAAAAGGGCAGAGGGGCAGGCAGGCTACCTGCAATCCCAGTAATCTGTGCAGTAGGAAAACACCACACTGAAAGCTGCCTGCATATGATCCCATGAATCTATATAGAACAAGCTTGGCAAATGAAGTGCTCTCTATATTGTTCTTTATTGAGGTGGATCACTCTTCCTTTCGTTTTATTAGTTTTCTAGTTAAAGTACATGGTCACTATTTTGAGCCTAAGCAGAAAAATCATCTTTCTCCTTCAGACTTGCCACACAAAAATATAACTATTTATACAATGAGTCATGCTCAGAGCTTCTTTTGTCCTTGATAATTCTCTGAAGTGCAAACTAGAGGGATGTGTATATGAATGACAATTAATTTTTAAGACCTTGATACATTTTGTGTCATCTGTGTCTGTGACAATAGCAATGCAGTATCCTTTCCCTCGCCACAGAGATTTTTTCTTACATAGCTGTGTCTAGTCATGGTTTACTTGTTTCAGTCACCTAAATCCAGAAACATAATCCTGCCTGTCTGATTCCAAGACAAGTTACATAACTGTCATATGTCATGTGGGCTCCCCTTTGTTATAAGTGCTCTGTGGTTAGTTCTAATTAGAACAGTGAAATTCTTAAGAGAGGAGTGAGGTGGTTCCCAGGAATGCAACTCTCTCCCTACTGCATGATCCTCTGAGAACTCCTGTGGCTAGGGATCTCCCAAACCTTCCTTCCTCCCTTCCAAAAGAGCTTGTCTTGTATTTATGTCCTCTCCCTCACTAGTATTTACAGAATCAGAATTTTCATGATCTTTTAAGCTTTATGTAAAAGCTGATATGGAGCAGTTTCAATGCTGTGTCATTTTGGGAATAAAAAACACATTGTACCTTTTGTATTTCCCCTTACATGGACTTTCCATTAATCAAGATTCTTATCATATCTGTGAGAAAGAGAATTACAATTATTTCCCTTTTTACAGTACTTTGTAGTTCAGTTAACTTAGAAAATTGTCAAAGAAAGTTATGTAGGGAGGCTTATGTTTTCATATTGATAGAGGCAGATAGATGCACTCTGGTGTCACTTTCAGTCTTGCTTATGATTTCTAAGTGTAGGTAATGTCCAAACTTGCATAATTTGTCTTTAACAATGTTTACCACCTGGGCATAAGATTTTTTTGTAATTATCAGATTAGAACTATCAGATCAGCTGGACTGTAGTCAGAGTGAGCTTGCCTGAACCTGCTGGTTCAACGCTCTTCCATTTATGCTATGCTAGAGTTGGTAATGTTTCACAAGGAATTCTGTAGTTTATATTCTTAAATCTCCAAATTGAAAGTGATGTTGATAGATGTCCTATAACATGTTGGTTTCATCCTTATTTAACATTGATAAGTTGCAAGAGAGCAACTGTTACATGTTATTTTTCTGCACAATATAATCATGCTTCTAAGACTACCTAGTATAATATCAGTCTCAGAATCACAGAATCAAAGAATCATAGAATGGCTTGGGTAGAAAAGGACCTTGAAGATCATCTCGTTACAACCATCCTGCCCTGGGCAGGAACATCTTCCACTAGACTGG
>VZTT01072211.1:2123-14938 GCA_013400855.1 Buphagus erythrorhynchus
TTCTTTTTTATACTGTATGGTGTTTTCTTTCATGTATCTTCTATGAAAAGAGTAAATGAAACAAAAAGCCACTTCTATAAAAGAAAGTATCTTGTTAGAATTTGTAATTGTATTTATTAGCATACAGTTAGTAGGTATGCCATGCTAGGCTTGGTTAGTAGGCCGTAAATTTTCAACTATTTTGTTGCTCTACATATTTCAGTGCAATATAATTTAGTATCAAAGAAAACAGCTTTTAAGTTTCTTTGGAGAAATAAACTAGTGGTACGTAAAAAAAAATATATTCCAGGTGGTGGAGATGGGTTATTAGTCACCTTTTATCTCACCACTCATACCACGGCAAAATTCTTGTAGAATTGGATGACTCTGTTCCTACTCTATGCAGACTTAATTGCACAAGTAGAAAATATGTCACATATACATGCAGAAGAGAGCCAAAAAATTGTGTATACTTTCAGAACTGTGTCACCTCATCCATGGGAGAACTGTGGAATCTGATTTTACCTTGAACTTCAGCTGGCTGAGAACGTGGGCAGCTCCTTCCAGCAGTCCTCTGCCAGGCGTGAGATTTCTCCCTTAGTTTTGCTCAAATAAAGATTTTCCTGTTCTTATTTATGGCACTGGCACGATCATATTTTTTCAGAAACATCATGTAGAATTTCTAGGGGCATGATCTTTGTGACAGCTGCAAGTTCAAGCCAGTTGGTAACTTGCACCAGGAATGATGGAGAGCATCACTGAAAAGCCAGCTATAGCAGGAGTCCACTGAGTAACTGGGTTGGTGTGGCAGAACTGTGGTGCACATCATCTAGGTTGTTGTGGCCTTCAGAAGCTTTGAAACCTGTGTTAGTGAAATACAAATAACAGTGGCTGAAAGGCTGACAGTGAATTAGTTTTTAAAGACTTCTGACATGTTAACAGTGGCAGAAAATAGTAATGCTGGACCAGTGCTTTACTGTGTAGCCAAAAAAAAAGTGTCTTTACAAAATATGGGCAGTGTCAAAGGCAGGAGACAATAATAAAGTGATTTGCATTGCAAATACCTTGGAAATATTTATAGCTGTATAACTGGGTTTTATATAACTTTGGAATTTGGGAATTTCAGAGGACTAGTGTGAGAAATATGCTTACAGGCTGTTTTATTCAGAAATAAATGAAAAATGAATAATGTGGGTCTCACATTATAAATTAGTGTTATTTACTATTATTTTATTATTCTGTGATATGTATTTTTATTGGCTGTTTGGTGAGAACAAACTTAGAGCTTTTCTGCTCAAATACAGATCTGGTAATACAGTGTTATTCTAACAGTAATCAAAAAAATTAATTTCTCTGTACACAGCTATTGAAGGCTAAGTATTTGAAAATTTTATACATTAAAACATGCTATGGCAAATAAACTTACAATAATTTTAATCTGGAAGAATTGGTTCTAGAATGGAGAATATGAGCATTTGTTAATCAGTTCAGCTATACTGACAATTAATAAGTTTAATCATTTTATTAAGTTGGTGGGAATGAGGCACTTGGACTCCAAAAATGGAACATAATTAATTCAGTCTGACAGGAAATTAAGAACATTGTCGGAGTGTTCAGCTAAAATGTGTTAAAACTGTGTTACTGTGAAGTATTTAATGTGCCTTGGGTATCTAGAGAAATAATTTTGTTTGCACAAGAGTAGGGGTTTTTCTTTTTGCATAATTCTGTTGTGCCAGAGAATTGTAATTTGTGGCCATCAGAGTGCATAAAGACAGTGTTTTAACCACAATCCACACCTATGGCACACAGATCAGCTCTGAAAATGTACTTGTTTTCTGGTTAGCTTCTGAGTTTTAGCTGGAATTGGGCAGAGAGCTGCCCCAGCTGTGGGGCTGCCCCACCATTTACCCTCTTCCTGCTTAAAAATCAGTAGTGCTGCATGGCCTCATATTTTCCAGTTTGTTGTTCCAGCCAGTCAATAAAATGGTCTGATAGTTTTTATGAATCTGCTCTTCATGCAATGAACTGGGATGGGTGACTTTACTGAATATTAACTAACTGCTTTGATCTGTAGGTAACATTTGCATGCTCCTCTGGGAAGAAACACAGGTTGCTTAAGGAAAAGCTTTGAACCATTGTGGTTCTAAGATAAACCTAATTACCATGAATTTGGTAGTAGAAATCAGGAAAACTAATCCTTCTTGCCAAAAGCCACAAGTCAAAACTAAGTGTATGCACATACATACACGCATGCTTTCAAAAAAACCCCCAAATAATTAAGAAAGTAATTGAGAACAGAACTGTCTATAGTATTTTTCAGTTGTAGAGGCTTTGTAAATTATGTTGCTTACTCAAAAAATACACTAATTAGAGTAAGTGAAGAATACAGGATCTTTAAACACATAGATACAACAAAATAGAAAGATAGAGCTTAAAGTCTTTGTCTTAACTAAATATTCATGTAGATTTGTTTTTGCTTGTCATAAAAACATTTTTTCCTACATAATGCTATTATTTTTCTTGTTGAAACTAAACAGTAACCAAACAGAGCAGTCAATGCAACTTTCCTACGTGGAATTCCCGTCATATAGAGTGTGGCCACTTCTACTTTGCAATGTAATGAGATGAAGTCAGAAAGTACCTTTTCTTTTTCTTCCAGAACCAGTGGAGCTAAACCAGAGCTGCTGTTCCTTTTGCAGCTGAGTGGATATGACCAATAAAAGCAGGGGGCCAGTAGGAGGAATAGCAGTAGCAGTGTTTTCCTCCTATTCCAGAAATAGGATCATGGTACAGTTTCTGAATCATAGCTAGAAACCATGTTTCTGCCTCAATTTCAGAAGAGCTTTCAGTGTTGGATTATTTTACCATAATTTGCATGGAAAATAAAGAAATGTACTGGTGCCAGTAAGGACACTAAGAGTTATTACACATTAATGTGTGTTCGTTTGATATTGGTTGCTCCAACTGAATACAAGCTGTACAGTTTCAGATAATATGCTTTCTTTATAGGGAAAACTGGAATATAGGCATAGCCCGTTCTGAGAGAGCACAGACTATTTCTCTGTGGAGGAATGTTCTCAAGATCCTCTATAAATTGTGATTATAATCTGTAGAAAATGGCGAAGTTTTCCCCTTGATGAATATTACCAATCTTGCTGTGCAGCAGCACTGATGAAAGTGTCTCATCCCTGTCTGAGAGGAGAGTGTAAGTAATTGACTGATTTCATTGTACATTTCAAATATATTCCTAGTAGTTACCTCAGGTCTAGATCATACTGCTGCCACCTTCTTGATTTGCTACACATTGGACCAAATAGGGGACACTACCATCCTAGAACAGTAATAATTTTATTTTGTATAAAGCACTTTGTCCTCAAGGTCTTTTTATACATTGTTTTGCCTGCCTGATACTCATAATCTACTCATATCAACAGTATCAACTGATGATATTGAAAGGTGGGTGATCTACCTGAAAATTTCTTCTTTTACTTACATGTGTATTAAAGCAAGGAAAGAAAGCAGGTGAAGGCAGAAAAAGCAAAATACTTGGCATGTTGAACTATCCTATGACCAAAGGCAAGCAACAAAGTGCTTGAGTGATTTTAATGGTTTTTAATACTTTGAGATGTGATTAAAGATTTTGCTGAGGAAATTATGAGGAATTATGCCTACAGATATGTTACTTTTGGGGCAATTACTGTGATAGATGCATTAAAGTAAATAATTTTACCTTTATTTATGGGTTGTATTTTCATTTTGAATGCAATAGTGTTAGTATATATCACAATATTTTTAATCCTAAATTTCTTAGTAGTGATTTTAGTAAATAAATTTTATTTTGCCTCATCTATTCCTGTCTAGTTCAATATTCAATTGGCATTTATGCTTAGCAGAACATTTATGGAGGACTGTGAGGCTAGGATTGTTTTAAAGTGACAGCTGGCATAATTCAGTTGAATTGTGATTCACTCAAAGATGTAAACTAATGAGAAGAATATGGATTCAGTATTTTCACTGGAAGAATTAAATTAATGATTCATGGAAACTTAAGTGTTCTGTGTTATTTTTACACTAGGAGGAATTTTACAGTTCTGCATGACTAAGAGTGCTTATTCCTATGAAATGTGTTACTCCTACTGAAGGGGCTAACAAAGTATAAATTAAGTTTTATGTCTATTTTTAATTAAGTATTCTGCATGCATCGTGGTGGCACAGTGTGAGGAATGACTTTTTCTGCACCATCAGCCTCAACAGTGTCGGCACTGAGCAAAGCCTTGCAAAGGGCAGTGAGGAGATGTCAGTAGCTTTGAAAATGTGTTGAGGGTGTGGTTATCTGTAGGGATATTCTGGTGCTCTGAGCCTACCCAAGGAGTAAGGGAAGGTGCTTGATCTGGATTCTTGTGTGTGTGTCTCCATTAGTATGCAGTGTGGCAGGGTAGAAGTTAATCTGTGGAGCAAAAGAGGAGGATCACCTGTCTGTCATCTACAGGGAAGTTGTTTTGGAATAGGACATCACACCCTCAGGCTGTACATCCACAAAGGGATTTGGAAAGCATCAGATTCACTCTCACAGGTCATCTTTCAGTTTCATTTTATCCAGGAGGTACCCAGGCACTCTGAAATCATGATGCCAACCAAAGTGAATTGAGACAATACAGAATTTTGCTTCAGATTTCCTGATAGGAAAAAAACACTAATGTAGGCTGGATTTCTCTAATGGCAGGACCTGATAAACAGCATTTCAGAATAAGGGCCAAGATTTGTCAGTCCCAAATCAGGTTCTGGGAGAGCATATTTCTCTGAGGAATCCAGGAACATAAACTGCCCAGTGCTGAGCTAACCTTTGTCAATACAACTATATTGATAAAGACTATGTTGACTCCTGTCATACAGTCACTTCAGATTAATCTCTTCCATGGATGCTATTTGTAGTGTGTTTTATTGTTTTCTTAGGACTCTATTATAAAAATAAATATTATGTGGAGAAAATTATTACTAGCATCTCACATTTCTGAGCAAATAAAGAAACTATTAATGTATGGTTTTGATAAAGCAAAGAAAAAGATTTCTTTTGCGTTGTTATGGAAACTGCTTTTCTTTGCCATAATTTTATGTTAGTAGTAGACACAGAAAATTATTTCAGGTTAGTAACTGAACCTTTCTTTCATGTGATTGGGAACATGAGTTCCAGATTGACTCAGTGGACGGCTTTGATGTATCATCATCTTGAGTGTGATCACATTCAAAGGGACATCCAAGGATCAGACTCAGTCAGAATAGATTTAGGAGGGTCAGGTCCTGTCTGACCTGATCTCCTTTTATGAGGTGGCCCACCTGCTGGATGAGGGGAAGGCTGTGGATGTTGTCTACCTGGACTTCAGCAAAGCTTTTGACACCATCTCCCACACCACACTCCTGGAAAAGCTGTCAGCTCATGGCTTGGACAAGTGCACCCTTTATTGGGTTAAGAACTGCCTGGATGGCTGTGCCCAATGAGAGCTGGTGAACAGTGCTGCATCTAGCTGGTGGATGGACTCTGATGGCATCCCCCACAGATCAGCTTTGGGCCCAGTCCTCTTTAGTATCTTTACTGATGATCGGAATGAGGAGATTGAGTCTACCATTAGGAAATTTGCAGACAACACCAAGTTGGGTGTGTGTGTTGAACTGCTGGAGGGTAGGAGGGCTCTGCAGGAGGCCCTGGACAGGCTGGATCCATGGGCTGAATCCAATGAGAAGAGGTTCAACAAGACCAAGTGCTGTGTCCTGTACTTTGGCCACAACAACCCCATGCAGCACTACAGGCTGAGGCCAGCGTGGCTGGACACCAGCCAGGCAGAAAGGGACCTGGGGGTACTGATTAACAGCAGCTGAACACGAGCCAGCACTGTGCCCTGGTGGCCAAGAGGCCAACGGCATCCTGGCCTGTATCCGAAATAGTGAGGCCAGCAGGACCATGGCAGTGATTCTTCCCTAGTACTCAGCACTGCTGAGGCTGCACCTTGAGTGCTGTGTCCAGTGCTGGGCTCCTCAGTTTAGGAAGGATGTTGAGAAGCTGGAGCATGTCCAGAGGAGGGCAACAAGGCTGGTGAAGGGTGTGGAACACCAGTCCAGTGAGGAGCAGCTGAAGGAGCTGGGAATGTTTAGCCTGGAGAAAAGGCTCAGGGGAGACCCTATCACTCTCTGCATCTCCCTGAAGGGAGCTGTAGCCAGGTGGGGGTCGGTCTCTTCTCCCAGGCAACAAGCTATAGGACAAGAGCACACAGACTCAGGATGTGCCAGAGGACGTTTAGGTTGGATGTAAAGAAGAAATTCCTCACGGAAAGGGTCACTGGGCATTGGAATGGGCTGCCCAGGGAGGTGGTGGAGTCACCATCCCTGGAGGTGTTTAAGGAAAGACTGGATGTGGCACCTAGTGCCATGGTCTAGCTGACAAGGTCATAGTTTGGACTTGATGATATCAGAGGTCTTTTCCAACCTAATTGATTCTGTGATTCTGTACCTCATAAGCTTTGAAAACATAATATGGACTCTGTTGGCCTGAAACCTTGGATAGATTGGCTAGCACTGTCATAAAGCTAAATATCTGCTAAACTGTGCTCAGCAAAAGAATGAAATTAGTAACTTACACTAAATACACATATACAGACATCTGTTTCTTGAAGTAAAGCTGTCAACATCAACATTTGTGTCTCAAATCACATCAGTACATCTGATGACAGTCGTGTGTATGTTCATCTCCTGAGACTGAGAACATGGTAGAATTACCTCTTTTGAGCAGCCCAACTCCACTGCAAGTTTGAGATTTTAGTGAAGTTTCATCCTCTCTCTCACTTTTGGCTTCTGTGGAGATTCACAACAGGTCTGTGAAACCAACTCTCTTTCCATTACTTAGAAATTTTATTATTCAAAGGCAATTTTTAGAGGGAAGCATAAGCCTCTGGAAGCACAAAACTATCAGTTATGTATTAGTGTCAAATTTAATTACAATCTTTGTAAAATAACAATCTTTTTTTATTCAGCAAGTGAAAGAGTTCATTGAATTATCTAGTTTTAAATGCTCTTCTTCATCTAGGCATCTTCATATAGGCATCTTCTACTTAAATGCAATGTTTATCTGTAAGACTTTTTATATGTTATTACTAAAAATAGAGAATAAAGAGAATATATGTTCCCCCCAATAATTTATATTTTGCTGCAATTTTCATCATCTTTTTGCTTTCCTTTATAAAGAGGGAAATCTTATGTACGTAGCCTCTAACACCAGCTCCTGATCCTGTTTGCTTTTATGTTCAGTGGGCTGTACCAAGAATTTATCTCTTCAAACAACCTTCTGGAGAAAGAGGAGTTTGCACTCTTTCAGTCAATCAGAATTACTAAATTAAATCATCATGACTCCAGCATGGTCTGTGACTCTGTATCTAGAGTAATTGTGAAGGGATTTATTAGAGCAATATTATACTTCGAGTATTTTAAGTATTTAAGGAGAAAAGACAATTCAGAAGTTCAAAGAAAATGCTCATGGAAAAATCCATGTTCTTATTTGTCACTTTTAAAATAAAAATTAAAACAATGAGTTATCTGTCCATTTCTTTAGTAAAATCATTTATTTTACTGACTTGATAAAGATCCTAATGCTGCAAAAAAAAAAAATCCCCTGTATATATGACATACTATTGTTTTCTAGGTATTTATTTCTAATCCTTTACTATAAACATCCATGTATCTTCACAGGACAAAAGTCTGATTGTAAATTTACTGTCTACCCAGTTTATGATAAAATTTTTTTGTCAAATTAAGTGAAATCTGTAAAGTTGTTATTCCATCAACTGTCAGATACTTTTTTAGAGAAGTGGCACTTGCAGGTGCACCTGTAGCTCAGTTTGCATGGTCACTAGGTTCAGAAGAATAGAGAAACATTGCTGCTCTCAAATATTTTCTGCCTTCACTGCAAGACTTGTGTATTTTAATTGTTTGATTGGTTTGGGGCTTTTTTCCCATGAAGTGCCATAATGAGGTTGTGACACTTCAATAGAAGTGTTTTGGAGCAGTTTCTAGGTCAATGGTAAATTAATCCATTTATGCCTTCAAGAGCTTTGACTTTTTAAAAATAATAAATATTTTTTATGTTAAACCACATGAAGTAGGCCAGTACTCCAGTATGTTTGTGAAATGATACTGTAGAAGATTGATTTTTCCTGACATTTATTTTGAAATGTCTCGACAAAGCTTTATCCTGCAAAATTTGAGAAATTCATTTGAGAAATCTTTATCACAGTACCTATGCAGTCACATTTTCATTGAATTATTTTTTGCCCTGTAAATATATATAAATCAAGTGTATACACATGAATTTGAATATGTGCTTGTGTACTTATACATGTATTTGACTATGAAAAAGTAGCACTTTGGAATCTGTTATAAATGGCAGGGCATCAGAAATCTTTGGAGCACTGAAAGAATTTTTAAGAGTAGGAGGGTTTTTTTGTAATTTTGAGGGATTTCAGCAGCCAGAGTTTAAAAATATCTCTGAGAAAGCATGAGCTCTTACAGCTATGCAGCTGTCATTAGCTGTCACAGACTGCTTAAATATGGTGTTGAGCATTATTTAATTACTGACATTTTTCGCAAAATATTTTGTGTTTTTCCAGACAAATTTGAGGGTATGGCAATCTAGTTTCGCTTTGCATATGTACCATCAGCCAAAGACTGATTATTTTGGGTCATCTGAGTAAAATAATAAACTAATGAAATTCTAATGTCAGGGTGGAGCTACAGCTGAAGCACTTGATATGTCATTGAAATAGAGTCCATGTAGGAGCCCAGCCTTGTGTGCTGGTCTTTCATCACACCTCTACTCCTGTAGGTAGGAATATGATTTATGTGAAATGCTTGCATATTTCAGGATCTGTTTTCCATGCTATCTGACTAGTTGGAAGGTCTATAAATAGAACTTTTTTATTCCTCAGCCTTTTTCTGCTTTTAGAATATCACTGGGTAAGGCTGTATAGAAATTTGATCAAAGAGACAGCTTACCTTCCTTTTCTCCAGAAAACAATGGAGACTGTCCAGGCAATTTTTTCTCCTCATTCTTATTTATTATCTAAGTGAAGCAAGACTTTCACCTCTTGTAGACCTATGACCTTAAACAAGTTGAGGAAAGTCAGCATATGGTAGGAGCTGATAGGTTTGCTAGCATGTTTCTTCCCTGATTCGTTCTGAGAATGCCAGATTTCAGAAAACTGCTTTTGAATACTTGATTTCAGTTTCAAGAAAAAAATCTATTTGCTGACCACCCATCAACGGAGAAGGATTTCAGAGCTATAAGGTGAAAATCCAAGAGCCAGATGTACAAGGACATAGTGCCATGATTTTTATTTTAAGACACAGCTTTCACTGGAAAAGCAAGAATGCCACTCTTTCTAAGTCTAAATCTGCAATTAAGCAACTGAGAGGAAATTTGAATTAGTATGCAATTAAGCATCTGTAACACTTCAAAATCACATTTAGTCTGTTTTTGTTTTTTTTTTTTCCCAAAGGTAGCCAGAACAAGGGAATGAGGTGTGTGGACCAATAATTCAAGATCAAATGTGTTTACTTTTGGCAAGTCAGCACCTATGAAAGAATTTCTGGTAATTCCCACTTCACCAAACAAAAATGTAACAAATTTCCTAGGTCTCTGCAATTGGGCAAAGGGCTGAAGTTAGTTCTTTTGAAGATCACAGTTCTTGTAAAAGGAAGGACTTAGAGAAAGAAATTGTTTTTTTATTAAAGAAAGGATTTTACGAATAAGACAATTAGCATTCATTTCGATCTTGAGAAGCTAAAGTGCAGAGTACTGTGGTTGAAGAATATGCTGGAAGCTTTCCTATGGCAGCTGCAGCATCAGAGATCCAAATCACAAATTGGATTACATTTCTCTCACACACAAAAAAGGATATGGATATTTTCAAATTTAAGACCCACTCATTTTGTGTACCAGCTGCTTTATCACCATTTAGTCTGCTGTTTTTCCACTTACAGTTCTGATATAGTTACAGTACTTTTATCATCTCATAGAACATGACAAAAATATATATTCATATAGCAGCTGAATATCAGATAGCAGCTGAATATACAGTATGGTATGACTGGATGGTATAAACTACTGAAGAAATAATAAGAACATTTTCATTCCATATGTTCTGCATATTTGGGAAAACCAGACATGCTAGCTATGATTTTCAACTCACATTTGCACAAAACCAATGTAAGAATGGAGAGTCATACCCATTATTTTCTTCCACCTAATTTCTTCCAAATAACAGTGTTATATTACTTCCTGACAGGGTTTAATTACTGCTCAGAAGATTTTACATAAACTAAGGTTTGAGACTCTTCAGAAAATTCAGCAGTGAATTTATCTGGCCATGAGAAACCTAGCAGGCTTGTTGACGTTATCATTTTATTTACTGTGCATACCTGTCTTTGTGCGTGATGTATGAATTAAAATAATTTCAATTATATAAATTTTATAAATGGTGAGCACAGCTAAGACATATTTTTTGCTAAGTCAAGGTACAGGTCTATTTCTTCTCTTTTCAAAAATAAATTTGGATTAAAGATCAAAGGAAATACAGATTCCCTTATTTTTCCAGTGTTTTGGAATCCTCTGTGCATTTGTCTTTCCAATATAAATGTTTTACCTTCACTTTCAGGGAAATCACTCACTTGATATTCTATATCTGTACTGTGAAGCTCGACCCAGACTTCTAAACCTGCTTACAGATACACAAGCCATTTCTGAGTACTGTTAAAGGATATAAACTACTGTAAAAGTACCTGTTTCAGAGATTATATGAGCAGCTGAGGATGCTTATCTTCAATTTTTTATATGCTGATTTTTGGTCAAATCAGATTTATTTACAGTAATTATTTGGTTTGTTTTTAAACTTAGCTGATATTTTTACGTATTGAAAATTTAAGGAGGAATAGGTTCTTCTTCATGAAAATTTTGTGTAGTAAGGTTTGATGTATGGTTGTATAATCCCTTCTAGCATAATGTTATTTTGTAGAGTATGATATAGACATGGTAAAATGACACTTTTATACTGAAATAAACACCATTCTCTGATTTTTATATGAAATGTTATGCATGTAACCATAGTAAGACTGGCATTTCTAATGAAGAACAGATGTAGTTTTGCCTTTTATATCCACCTTCCATTAATGAATACATCTAAAAATACTGTTTATTTATATTTGTAGTAGAATTGCTTTCAAGTTGGAATACTGTCTGTATGATATGTTTACTTTACTTACATTGCTGAAGGAAACTTCTGTCTGCTTAATTTTCAAAATAGTTTTGATGTAATCCTATCTGTCAAGAATTGAGAGAGCAAAACAAAATTATTATGTCAAAGTTTACATATCAAGAAATCTGTCTTGACTTAATAATAAATGGTATAGTATGCTTGAATAACTGCATGCATTAAAATTGTCAGCCCTATAGCTGCTTTATTGTCCTTTTTTTGTTAAAAAGAAGTGCTATAGGGGTCAATTTAAAGACATTTTACATGAAAACTTCAATTTTTGTACATTTTGTCTTATCTTGAGAGATACTAAATTCAAAGACTTCTGCTTTTTTAAAGGAATTCACTCAAATTTGTAAGAATGAAAATTAGACATATTATTTCTGAAATTCAATGTAATTTTTCACTTTTCTAAAGTGATAAGGAGAGATATATCTGCAGATTTCAAGCAACAATGTATCAAACAAACAAAATGTAAGGAGCAGTTTAGTTATGGAAAATGAACATTACCTCTCTTATTAAAGCCTCATTGTGAAAATAATTATAGATGTCACCATATAGTACTGAAAGTTAAAATCCATCCCAATTTTCTCTCTTCTGCTATGATGTTTGATTCCATACTGAAGAAGATGGTAAATTTTGCAAGTGCAGCCACTGAATAGAAATGCAATTAAATAATACCATTAAAAATACAATACAACTAGTAGTATACATTAGGTAAAACAGATTGAGAGGCAGCTTACCTTTTGTCCTCTGTCTCTGAAAAGTAATCTTTCCCTCAAGTGGAACTAGAAAGAGCAGATAACTGAAGCTTTTTTTCGCTATTTCAAACTATCTATGGTGGTTATAGTACTGATCGACAGTAGCTTACAAACACTATGACCTGCACAGTGAGGTAATATAGGCAAGGATTTACTAGGTTCTTAAACTCTTCAGTGATTTGGTTCTAGAGCAGTGGAATTGGGCAGTTTGTAGCAAAAAAATGCAGTGGATTTAGATAAGCAGCTGTCTGGAAGATATTTCACCAGTTCTGAGAAATGATGACTGTTTTTTTTTTTCTAAAGAAACCAAGTGTGTGTAACTTCAGGATCCAAGGACTCCTAGTAAAGAAGTTAAGGAGTTACTGTCCAGAAAGAGAAGAACTGGTCAGTGTCTGTTACAGAATAGAAAACTACACTGACCCCAGATTTTCAAAGCCTGAGTTTATACTAGCCTACTAATACTTTAATAAGAAAAAAACTCCTGCAAATATAATTTTGAACCTTTTCTCAGTATCTCAGATATTTCAAAAGTCCTGTTTTTGAAGTGAGATGCTTGGACTAGAATTCTTTAGGATCTCCTGCTTTACTATTTGATGCAGAAGGTGCCACAGCCCGTTAGCCAAGGATGACTTACAGAGGGCAGAAAACGCAACTCATTGTCAAAGGGCTTGTGTGGAGTTTATCTCTCCAAGTATCAGCTGGCTCCAAACCTCCCTTGCTTAAAGCAAAAACTGTCTGGGACCCATAGAAGACAGTAGGATGTGCAGGGGTTTTTCCTAGGTCA
>VZTT01072214.1:4688-19229 GCA_013400855.1 Buphagus erythrorhynchus
TCTGCAAAGGAAGGTCACTGGAAGCTGCTTGAATAAATTATGCTACCAGATGCAAATTGGACTTAATCTGAACGAATGGGGGGTGCTGGGGATGGTGCTGGAATTCTCACCCCTTGCTTGGGTTTTTAATTCTGTAAATAAAGGGAAGTGTTGGCTCTGGTCTGTCAGGGCTCACATTTTTAACCATTTCTGAGCTGCTGTTCTGCTCAGAGCTGTGGGCAGCTCTGTGTGGGGCTGTTTGTATGAAGGGGCTGTTGAGTGGTCACTCTAAAAGGCTCCTTAGTGTGGTACTTTGAATTTTAAATCACACACATAATTCAAAGGTAATCTAACTTTCAGTGTTGGTCTTTAGTCCGTTCAGTTAAATGGAGAAAAATGACTGACATAAGGAATGAGTTATTGATTTATTGTAGGAAAATGACTTCTGTAATATAGGAAGTATGGTAAAAGGAGCAGCTTAATTATTTAGGGGACACCACTGAAAAAAAGTGCTTTTGCAGCATTGCAGATTGTCTAAATAGGAGTTGTGCTGCCCAGGTTTTTAATAATTCTTTCTTAAAGACAAATTGTAGTGGTTTGTTTTTTTTTCCTCATGTTAGACTCACCTGGTTGTTTAAAATAGTTTTGTACTTGTGCAGTTGATTCAGAAAAGCAGGCAATCAAATGATTTTGTTCTTAACCCTAAAGGCACATCAACTTTTAGCTGGTGTTTCTCAGTTATCTGCATTTTGTTTATGCTTTGTGGAATTTTGATGTCTGGGGCCTGGGCAAAAAAGAAACGTGCTGCAATCTGAAGCCCTTTTGTTTTAGTAGGTGACATGAACTTTTAAAATGTGAATTTATCACATAAATATATGTGGCAGTTTATAGCTGTACAAGCAAAATTTTTAAAATATGGTATTTGATGATTTATAAAATATCAGATAAGATATTTGCTTTGGCTTTTTCCATATGTTTTTGCCTTTGATTTAGTGTTATTCTTTGCAGAAGGACGACAGTATCATGTTATTTTGACTGCAGCTCACAATTTTTGGCATCATCTCAGATAAACAGAATATTTGTAGCTAATTGGTTGAACATGTTCAACAATTATAATTATATTAAAACTGTAATGTGTTTGAACATTTGCCCACTGTGGGCTGCTAGTATGTGCTAACTTAAATTCCTGTCTGTGACTGGAGCTGGCTTATAACTGGTTTTATTGGAAATATCTGCAAAGTACAAAAGGCACATCTAAGAAGAGTATTTAGAGTTTGCCACTGTGTTCAATATATAAGTGCTTGTTTTGTCAGGTTCAGAATTCAGTCTTAAAATTTCCTGTCCTCCTGACATTATGTATCTAAACTTCCAGTGAAAAGAAAAGGAGTCAGTATTATTTTTACTGAGTAAATTTTCAGGAATACTAGCTGGCCTTTCTATCAAAGATTTCCAAGTTAAATAAAGAATTGGAAGCTTCTCCAATTCTGATGTTTTAAGTCCAAAACATATGAATGGCATTTGCTACTGCGCTTTAAGGGAATGGAAATAGGCTGACTACATAGTGAATATTTTTCAGTGCATAATTCCCTATTTTTGTTTGATTTTGGTTTTTTATTTACTTTTTTAAACAGATGTCCCTATCTAGTCTTGCTCCTAGAGTTGTTAGCTCTTATTATTGTGGAGTAGGTAAAAAGTGCTGGGTTTGACTTTAAAGCTTTGCCACTCGATTACCTGAAGAATCACCATTGTTTTGTGTGGATGATACCCTGCAGCTCTAAAAAATAGAGGCAATTATGCTTGCAGCCCCTTGTTTTAATTGAGTGAGGCATAATGACTTCTCTTCTATAATGCTCCATGGGCTCAGAGCTGTGCATCAGAGGCTCCCTGGGGACCTGCAGTGTAGCCTTTCCCAAGCACATGTTTTTGGGGGAAAGTAGCTGAATGGAGGGGTCAGCCAGAGGCTGAAGCTGGCACAGCAGGAAGCAAGAAGCAGAACCAGCTTTGTCACTGATGACAGTGACATCAGCCTGTTCTCTGGTTGCTTTCAGGGTTTTGTCCCTTGTGCTGGCTGGGGCTGAGCTCCAACCTTTGTGTTCTCCACTCCTTCTCTTGCCATGTTTCTCCACCTCAGCACTTCCCCTCCCTCCTTCTGTTTCATATTGCAAAAAGGTCTCTCTGTTCATATGTTCACATGCTAAACATTTTCTTATCTTCTGCCTGCTTTTTTTTTTTTTTTTAATTTAGATTCAAAGATATTTAGGGCATAGGTTCTTGTTTATGTTTCTGCCCTCAGAGAGCCTGCACTTTGTCCCTTGAAAACCAAATTAATTTAATGCAGTAATTTCTTTTTTCTGTTCCTGAGTTTCCATATCTCTAAAATTAATCTGCTTTTGCTCATGGCCCTGGTAAAATGCTTTGAGAGATACAATAAAAAAGCAAGAAAACCACATCAATTTAACTGCAGTATAGCATATGCAATAAATGATGGGTTATTCTCCATTTTCTATAGGTAAAGTAAGGCCTGCTCAGACCTGGACTTCTCTGCACTCCCTGGGGTTTGCCAGCCAGGTGTGTTAGCACTGGGTGTCCTGGGGGCTGCACACCTGGAAAGCCACAGAGCCTGGCAAAACTGTACCTGAGTGCCACAAAGTGCCTGCCCAAAGCAGTGAAACACTGCACAAAGATCATCACAAAAAACTGAATTGTGGCTTGTTGATGTGAGGGACTTGTGAGGAAAATCCAGACCTTGTGAAGGAGTGAGACTGGGAAAACTGGGGTGGGACTGATGAGGACTGGGGTAGAAATGGAGAATAATTCCAGTGACATTCCTGGCAGTAAGAAGTGGTTTTGAGGGGAAAGCCATTGATGGTGATCTCTGCTGGAGGCCACCAAATCCCACCAGCTGTTTCTTCCTAATGAGCCAAGTCTGACTTTCCTTTGGTAGGACTGATTTTAATGGCATTCTGAGCTAGGTACTTTTTGGAAAATTGGCCTGACATTCTTCAGAGAAGTCAATCTTCTAACTCCCATCTTAACTTTTTGCTCTCCAAAGCAAAAACTTTTGCTGAAATGGACAACTGGGGAGGCTGCTCAAGGGGCAGGATGAAGGGTTGCCTCAAAAAGAAACATTTAATTGGTACTGATTTGGTTACAGGATGGAAAAAATGGTGCTTGGTGGAACTTAGGAGCAAAAGCTGTGCAAACATTTCCCTTGACCAAGTTTGTCTCAATTTCTTGTGAGATTTAATTCCTCATGATCTCGGATCATATGACTAATGTATCTCTCAGAGTGTGGCTGAATTAAATCGTTCAGGATTACCTGTTCAAGCAGAATCTCTCCTCTGCAAGTCTATGCTTCAGTTTTCTGTTTTTTTTTCCCTTTCCTTTTCTTTTTTTGACTGCTCATACAAAAATATAACTTTCTCTTATTATTTTAATCTTTGCTTTTCTTCTAGCATGGATCATTTATTTGCGAACTGGTTATTTCAGTAAGGGCTCAAAGGTAATTTCATGGTTTATAGAATTTATATCTGAGGGTTTAATGAGGAAAACATATTGTTTTCCAACACATGAAATAGAGAATCTTCATTATACTTTTATTTTCCTTCTCTAATATTACAAGTATATCAAGTTCAAAGCCTTGAATACACCTAAGTATAAAATTATTCCTTTCCTACACATGGGAAATATGAATGTTTGTGACTCAAAAATCAACACACACAGACTTAGGAGGTGATTTCATTTTTAATGAATCCACATGATATAAATGAACTACTCTTCTGTTTGTGCATTATGCTGGAGTATACATTGGAAAATACAATAACAATATATTACTTTTCTGTGATTTAGATTAGGAATTAATGCATTCAAATGAATTTAAGAGCCTTGGGTATAATTCATACAGGATGCAAGTCCCTCAGTAGACCTCTCACGAACATTATCAGATTCAATACAGTTTGCAAGGTCAAACAGATTAAAATTTGACCAACCCCCTCTTTTTGCCATTTATTAAACTCCAGAATGTCTTTTGGCTTTCTTCTCATTATTCTGTGTGAGGAAAAGAAAGCAAAGACAAGGTTTTTGTCAGGTATATCAAATTGTTAAAATGTCCTGTTTTCAGCCGAGTTTAGTTATGGTACATCATGTTGGAACTAAGGCTGCAAAATATCAAATTTCCTTTTTTCCTTTCCTAGGTACATTTTCTGGAAGCTTTCACTTTTATCCAGTGCTGATGTCTCAGTGCCCTTTCACTCCACATCAGGGTCATTACCCACCCTCTGGATGGGTTTTGTTGTATGGCTCCTGCCTTCGATTAACAATTGTGGAAACTGGAGGATGCTCTCAGCAGCAGTTTGGTCTTTTGATGGATCAACACCTTTGCTGGGCTGCCTCCTGAAGTACTTCAAATATATCTGACTCCCCCTTTCTGATACTTTAGCAATTTTACATCCCGTGTTAATTATACCATGAAGCATAAAATCTATTAGCAATTTTCAAAAAGTGTCATGCTTAGAAGCCTTTTGAGCACTTGGGACTGATTCTGGTGTGATGAAAACATCCTTTAAAATAGCTTCTAAGTCCTGAGATACAGCAGGAGACAATTCTGCTTCCTTGCAGTGCAGGTTTGAAAGGACTGTGCTCTTAAGTACAAAAAACCTGTAAAATGTGTCCAATACTTTGAGCCATCTCTCAGGGAAGCTTAAATACAGATTTTTACACTGGAGGGGAGTAAGTATTGTGGTAAGTACTCTGCAATAGTAATGCCCTCGTGTTGCTGATTTATCAAAAGGTCATTGGAGCATCTGAAGTTCTACAAAAGTCAGTGTTGTGTATGCTGGAATTGCTGATGCCTCTGGGTGTCCTCTGTCATTGTTTGCCATGTTCCCCTTCAGGTATTCTTACTGCAGCAGAGATAATGAAAACCCCCAGGAAACTGCTCCTGCTGCACTGCCAGGGAAATCAGGCCAGGAACAGGCACATGGGCTCTGCCAAGTTACTCAGTCTCAGATAAGGAGGTTCAGGGATGTGTGACATGGAGTAGGCAACTGACTTTGCCCATGACAAATTTAGCCTGGTTTCAAAGGCTTAAAGTTCCCCAAAAGTCATGGGATTGACAGGTATAGCTCTTCACTGACTGTACCCAAGTGTTGAAAACACAAACACACTCCTCTATTGCTGTGCTTTTTGCCTTTTAAACCTCCAACTAGTCTGTATAATAAAACTCCACAAATACAAACATCTCTCAGGTTCCTTTGGTGACAATTTCACTGTGAGAAAATGAACACTTTGCTGTTCCATTTCATATACTCTTTATAAGCAAAATTGCACAATTGTTTATTAAAATCTTTGCTGTGGAAAGCAGAAATAAAGAAGTAAGGCATATTTTCTGAGAGAACCAAAGAAAACATTCCAGAACTTAATTTCTTAATATGCTGTTTAATAGTGAACAAACATACATCTGTGGCTGTGATTTGTCTTTAAATGTAGTTATAATCCTTGTCTCTTGCTGGTTAGGAAGCATTTATATCATGAGAGCACGGAAAGAGTCCATGGACAAGTTAAGGCCAGTACTTAGAGTGAGGATCTTAAAAGCTGGACCTCATTTTCATTGTTATTGTTTTGTTTTTGCATGAGAGGAGGGCTCTGCAGGTTTTCAAGCCATCCCAGAAGCCCAGAGATCAGAATGTGTTTCCATTTCTTCTTGTTGCTGGATGTGATTGATCACCCAAAGAGGGAAAAAGGAGCAGTAGATGTACAGTGCTCATCCTGGGCAACTCTAGAAAGCTCTGTACTGTGTGGGAGATGTATTCTTCTCAGAGGGCTTCTTGTTTGATTGTTTTTTTTTGTTTTGTTTTTTTTTTTTCTTTAGGATTGCAGGCTCTTGCTTATGGAGCTTTCACGATGATTTAGTGCTTATAAGACATCACTGAATATCAAGGAAGCCTTAATAAATCTGAATTGGTCTCAGTGTGGATGGAAATGAAGATGTGTTTTTATTTCATGTTGGGATGATAGAATGAATTATATCAGAAATCTGACTCCTAGAAGAGCTGGGAATTCTTGAAAGAATACAGCAGCCAGGAAAGCACACTAAGGGCTCCATAGAAGGATTTTGCTGAGAAAGGGCAGTGCTGGTGATGTGTTATGTTAATGTTTGGAAGATGTACCAGTGCTACTGCCAGGGCACAGCAGGAGCAGGGAGGGTGAGCCCAAAGCCAAAAGCACCAAGCTCAGCTGTGCAGCCCCTCCTGAGCAGGGTGGGGGTGATGATTTGCCTGAGCAGTCCCAGAAAAGGCAAGAGGGGGTCTCAGGTCATGCAGGTAGGAGCAGCAGGATGTGGGGCCAGGGCTGCAGATGAGGCTTCAGCAAAGGTCCAGGGACCACCAGGGCTGGGACAGGTATAGCTGGGATGGGGCTCAGGGAGGAGGGGATGAAAGGTCAGGAGTGGGGATGGAGCTCCAGGAGCACATTTGGGGAGTTTGCAGGGGAGACTGCACAGGGGCAGCAAGACCTGTTGTCAGTGATCTGAGATGAGGAAAATAAGTTTCCAGTAAAAAGTAACTTTGAGACTTCAAGCTTCATAGCGGGGATAAATTCTGATATACTCACTTGCCTTTAAGAGAATCTCATTCTAGTTAGTCCCTCTGATTTTGGAATAATACTTCTGTCTGTAGTCTCAGCTGTAGTACTTCGATATGTATCACCACATTTTTATGGGAAAATCATTTGTTTTTATTGTAACTTTTAAATTTTATTTTTCATTAAACCCATTTTATTGACTTTAGAAACGGATTTTAGCTATAGCAGTGTAAATCCAGAGGAAGTGAATTTATGCTGTTTTTATACCAGCAAGCATAATCTGGCACATGCTTAAAAGAAAAAAAAAAAGTTGAAATTGTATAGTCAGCAGTCAAAGCTTCTTGTTAGAAAATTCTTGATCTGTAAGAGTGCTATTGATAAAGGAGGTAAAAACCTCAAAATTGATTTATTTGTTATCAGCTCAATACAGTTTGTCTGAACACTGAACTTCCTTTTTTTGTTCTTCCATGTGATAAATGTATTTGCCTATTTTGTAAAATCTAAGCTGAGATTAGCTTCTGTACAAGCTGAGTATAGGACTGGAAACCAGGATTTCCAGAATTTTACCACTTGCTTCTGTCAGTAAATGAAGTTGTGACCTTAAGTGACCTCTTAGGTCTCCTTTGTAAAGAAATCTAAATTCCCTTTGCAGTTTGTTTAGGAGTCACTGAGAATTCAGCATCTTTGAGATGAGATCTTCTCAGGATTGATGTATTTTGTTTTTGCAATTGTAAATTGAGAATAGTCTCTGGACAATCTAGTTATGCCAGACCCTGGCTCCTTAGTACAGGCTGTGTAGCTGCAATGAACAGCCTGCTCCAGGCATGCAAATTGGGAATTAATGAGCACTGGAAGTTAGGAGTATTTCAGGCTTTATGGTTTTTCCTTTTTGCTGAATTTTATAGTTGCTTGAATTACTTGTTTTGTTACACTTAATTTATCATTTTAATTTCAGGGAATGTTTTGACAGTAAATGTTTGTAAAGCAGCTAAATATATTTTTACTGGAAAGGCTAAAGAAGTACAAGTGGCATTCTTATTTTCCTGTTAGTTCTATAGTAATAAAGAGACTGAAGAGTGTGGTTTGGTCTTTGCACAGAGTGTACATGTTTTTTTGTCTACTGTGTTTACTCTTCCTATGATGTAGTTTAGGGTTTTTCCTTCCTTGCATTATTTCTTGCCTGTGCCTCAGAAGGAGTAAGAATTCAAGAATACAGCAGGGCCAAAGGGTGGGCACTTGTTTATGGTGGCTTGTTTGAAGTCTTATCAGTTGTAACATTTAACAGTGCAAGGCCTAATTTCCCCCTTGTTTTTAAACCAATTGTTTAAAAGGCAAGTTGTGCTTTATTTATTTTCTAAAATTATATGATCTACTTTTTGCACATAGTAGCATTCACTTAGTTTATACCATAAGTGACCTAGTTTGCATTTTCTTTCAACTGTATAAATTACCCTATTTTTTTCTGCTGGTATTGAGGTTTCCTACTAGTCCTGAAAAATTAGGTTTTAATTTTTTTCTCCCTTCTAGCCTAATAAACATAAAGAAGGATGAGAAGACAGGACTTGTGAGTGGATTTATGGCTTCTTGGAGGCAGGTTTCATTCCTTTATGTGCTACTCCTTTAGCTTTTGATGAAGTTATTTCATTCATCTCTGCCATGATTTGCTGCTTTTGAAAATGCCTGATGTGCATAGATTGTTCTTATGCAGATACTCTGCTTGGATTTCTACAAGCAAGTAACTAGATAAATGAGAAATATTTTGTAAATGCATTAGGTGTATGCTATTTGCCATATTCACAGTGGTAACTGAGTAGTGAAGAGCAGGCTTGACTTGAGTCCACTTTTTCCTCAAGTTTCTTTGAATGGGTAAAATGCCCAAACTTTTAATTTCTGCATGTTCTGGTCAGGATTTTGATTTCTAAGTTAAAATTACCTGACCCTAATCCTTGTCATTGCTCACATTATGGCTGAAGAACACAATTCAGGTGCTGGAAAGGAAGTTTGTATGCTTGTGGACTACTGGTCTTAAACACAGGAAACCAATTTTATATCCTTTACGTGATAGATATTGAATCGATAAAGCATCAGCCTAAGGTTACACTTGATGTCTCCAGTGAGAAGACAATAAATCATGTTATGTGCATACAGGTATATTGACTCAATTTCTTTGGGCTGCCTATGCAAAACTGAAGGTGATTGAAACTAAACCATTAGAGTGAAAGTCTCATAATGGCAGGTATGAAGCCATTTAATCCACTTTTTATGATTTGAGATTTTAGTATTAAAAATCTAAGTACAACGTTTAAGTCAAATTGAAAATCCATCAGGTCCTGCGCCCTGTCTGAAATAATGGTCAGTGCAGATGGCTAAAGAGGGAGAATAACAGAAGATGTGCAGAATGATTTCTCCCTTGTTGTACCCTTCTGGTCTTCAGCAATTAACAGTTTGGGTACTTTTGTAGCTGGACACTGCACCCACGTAAAGAACTTAAAATGCTCCAGTAGACTTATCTTAGGTAAACTTGTTAGTTTTCATTTTCAACCTGTTTATAGCTTGGCTTTCCCAGTGAAGTTTTGCACATCTATATTGGGGAAAAAAGAGTCTGGCTCATGTTGGAATGGGTGGAATTAGAAAATGATCCATTTGTGCTTTATGTCTGTGTCATTGAGTACTTTCTAGGGATAAAAAACTTGATGGTTGTCACTCCTTTAAATGTCTTGACTTGCTTGTGGGGAATGTGTAGGTCTGGCAATACAGGGTATTTTAATTTCTGTCTGGTGGCTTCAAAGAAGGACCATCTGAGGATGAAGATGGAGTTATTGATACAGCATGTCTATCAGTAATAGTGTATTTTTTTCCTTGACATTTTCATATTTCAACACCAAACAAGTCATCAATACAGATAAATGAGTTGATTCAAGATGAAAGATTGCTGCTGTATCATTAACAACAAACACCTGAAGAAGGTTTTGTAATGCTGCACTGCATTGCTGAGAATCATTTTGTTGTGGTGTTAATATTGGCTGTCCTTTGTAGTAACTGGACTTGGCCTGGCTGGACAGCTGTCTGCTCTATTGCAGGTATTGAAATATTGCTTGAAGAACCAGTTTTGCTTCTAATACATGTAAAAATATATGGAGGATGGGAGTGTGGGTCAGAAAACCACTTTGAAGCCTGTTTAGATAATGGAGCATGACAGTTTACATTTTCTTAACCACAAGATAGCCTTAACATACAGCATGTTCTCACACAGAGAGTAAGGCAGAAGCCTGGCTCAGATGAATCTGGAAAGCACATGTGCAAGGAGAGACATTCCTGGCTTATCCCTGTGCCCCTCTGAAAGCCTGATTGCATCCTCACAGCTGGAATTTTTGCAAGAATGTGTTCTGAAGGAAAAGGCATGTGTTTGAATGCCCATCAGCTCCTCATCTGGACCACAACTGCTGGTTTCACAATAGTTACACATGATTTTAAAGGCATGGGAAATGTTACTTAAAAAGAGTAATGGCTAAATATAATCTTAAGTTAGAATTCATTAAAAAAATTACAAGCTGTATAGGTAAATAATAACATGAGAAAGTGGTGTGTAAAAAAGATCCTTGGTGTCACTGTATATTTAATTTGTGTGCTCTAGTCATCCAGGGATTATTCTTTGACTGTAAAATATTACATATAGAGATTTGTAATTGAAAACTTTATGATATGATTTGTAGTTAGAAGAATAAAACTAAATTGCAATTTTTCCTATATTGAATATGCCACTATCTTATATGTCTGAGCCTTTCTGACCTGGCCTTGCATGATGCTTCTTGACTTCCTGTCCTGCTGTCATTTTCTTTCATATTGGTCTGGCACTTAGTCTCACTGGAATCAATAAGGTTGCTCACATGCAAGTGTTGAATAAATAATTGATTAAGGAGATAGTACACTTGTCACATCTTTTCGTAGCAAAGATAGCCAACATAACTGTTTTTTGCTAAAAAACTCCTGTTCTTTCCCTTTACTGATTATCCCTCACTTCTTCCACTGAACAAGCAGAGCATGGTATCTACCAGATAATCTGATTGATGAGAGCTTTGTAAAGTGGTGATGCCACTCAGTGTGTACAACTGCTGGGAGAAATGGCTACTCTGCAACTCTGTGGCTCAAACCAAATTACTCTCTCTCTGTTTCCTTTCTAAAATCCTTAACCTGCTCAGTTTTAAAAGCTGTAATCCAGAATGGCAAAACACCCTTGGATATTGGTCACCAACCCTGACTGCTGTGCTCATCAAATTCTAAATGAAATATTTAAATAATTTGGTCCTACACAAAGCCAGATAGAAAATGGCAGATAAAGTTGTATCTATTGACATGAATAGTCCCAGTGAAGTTTGCCTGACTGCTTGGCTGGGTTTTGTGTATTTAGAATTGCAGTAAAAGTAGAAACATTTCTTGACAGCCATTGTATATTGTGACATCTGAAATTGAAACAGGCACTTCTAAATTTTCTGCACATCTCCTCAACTCAAAGGTTTATTATAGCTCCTACTATGTTATGGTAGTATTAAACTACAGTGAACTTTCTATAATGGGAATGCACTTACACTGAAGACAGATGTAGGATTTCTGTAGGAGATGGAAAATAAGATATCCCAGGCAAATAAATACCTGATGACTGTGCCCATTGCAGTCACTCTACCAGTGTGATTAACCTTTTTATCTTCAATTACATTCCTAAGTGATACAATTTGTTCCAGTAAAATAGTGTGCAGATCCAGTCCTGTTCAATATTTGCCACAAATCCATTGACTCACAGTTTTGGTTTATGAAATCCTTTCAGTTGTTGTGGTTCAGTGACAAGAGGGATGAGATAATTACAGAGCAGTTTGCCCACTGGTTT
Source organism: Buphagus erythrorhynchus (assembly GCA_013400855.1). Taxonomy (NCBI): domain Eukaryota; kingdom Metazoa; phylum Chordata; class Aves; order Passeriformes; family Sturnidae; genus Buphagus; species Buphagus erythrorhynchus. The sequence continues at coordinate 16,129 of VZTT01072214.1, forward strand.
CTCTCCAGTGCATAGCTGTAGTCAATGCTGTTAGACCACTCATATACCCAATTGTCAAAAAAACTCAGGAAAAAAAGGCTCAAATATCTTTACCAGAAATTAAGTTGGTGCTGCAGAAGTTACAACGTGCATTTTATGTCATCTTACATGTTGCTATGTTTGTTTTGAAGTAATGTTTCATTATGGCTATTGTATGATTAAGTATTGAGAGTATTGCTTTTCCAATTGTTCTACTCTAGTATTTAATGAGTGCAATTAAATGGAAAAATTGCCTTTTTAACTGATGGTAGTCTATTAATGTCTCTCACTGTTCAGAAAAGAAAATAAGTGTATTATTAGAATGACAAATGAGTCAAAGTTACCACGGTGATGGAGAGGTGTGATTCCCCTCCACATAATCTTCAATTAGTGATCTTTGTAAGAGGATGTTTTTCAAAAGGGTAATAGAGAAGTAATGAGATCAGAAGGAGGTCAAACCCAGCCTTCTTCGTTTGGCAGTTTGATTAATTTATTTCTCCTTCTTGCAGATTGCTGTAAGGGGCTTTGGCCCTGGTGTTTTCCATGGGACTCCCATTGAAGTGGCTGCTTGTGACAGTCTTTTGTGTACCCAAGAATGTTCATCCTCTTGGAGCTGGAGGGTTTTGAATGGTTCAGATTTGTTCTTTAGTATGAGCACTCACTGGTACTTCTGAAAAAGAAGTTTTTTGAGAAGAAACCATCCTTGATTCTACACAATATAACAATGTGTATTGTTATGAGGCAAAGTACTCAGGCCTAGTCCTGGGGTGCAGCACAGCTTCCATCTCCTCCAGGGGGATGGTTAAGTCAAAGGACAGGGAGGGAAAGAAGAACAAGAACATAAAGTTGCAGTGAGGTTGCTTTTCCTGCAATATCTGCTGGACCAGCCCCACAACACCTTCATGAATGCACACATGTAGCACTTCTGCATCCTTCAGGTGTTCCTTCCTGCCCCTTCTCATTCTTACCACTTGTGTAGAAAGTGTTATTTAAGGAGTAATGAGCTGTTTTCTGATGGTGATCACAAACCTGAGTGGCTGTGGCCCCATGCAATGTGTTAAGCCATCAGTACAGTTACATCCATGTTTAGTTTATTCTCAGTAGTAATTCACTTCTTTTAAAATATTCAAAGTAGTTTTCCTGTAAAACTGGAATGCCAGTAGCTTTTCTCAACAATTTCCTCAGGTTTATGTATTTGTGCATGGATCAGTTTTGCTCTCCTGATAGTTGAATGTATGACTGTGGTTTTAATTTTGACATAAATTCAGCCATTCTATGCAAACTAACATGTCAGTACAGGGGGAGTAGATGTTAATTTAATATGACATTCTCTTGCTAGCATGTGACATTAACAGTTGCATGATATCCAAGACTTTAATATGTTTGGGTTACCTCAGTTTAAGCACAAGATACTCATGCAGCTTTTATTTTTGGCTTTGGGAAAGGTAACATTAATACTGAATGTTCTTTCTTTCTCATGAAGTCTTTGCAACAGAAATTTAACAAATGTTGAGAATTATTTTTTTAAATTATTATTATGCATCTAAAATGTTTCACAAATAAAAAGAGATACTTTGGATTAAATAGGTTATAAAACATTTTTATTGTACTGATGATCACAGAATCCTAGAATGGTTGGGTTGGGACTTTAGGACCATCTAAAAGGTTAAATAGCAAAGATTATTCTAATTGCATTTATAATCACAAATCACAGGCATAAAACAATTTTGTGAATTTCCCCTCTTTTTAGGTACTTTCCATTGCAGAGGAATTTACAGATGCACACACATATTTATGTGTATAGATAAACATGTCTCCTACTTATCAAAGTTCTCTCAGAACAGAAAAACTAAAATTAGATTTTTGTAAGCTGGAGTGATGTGCATGTTCTTATTTTCAATGTGAAGTAAAGTAATGCTTCAATTTTATTTTTTAACAGTATTCTATAATATAAATAATCTAGTCTTTTCTTCTGCAGACTGTTTAATTCAGACAGGTTGAAGTTGCCTCCAAAGATTGGCGTCAAATTGAGGAAACCATTCATGTAGTAAATAAGATAATTTGTTTCTGCCCAAAAAGATTAAAATATAGATTTTTTTTCTTTTTTTAGCCCATATGGCTTAACACATACAGTTCCTGCATCTCTATGATTCTGAATGCATTTTGAAATTAAGCACTTCTACATGGATTTTTTTTTTCATTTTCTGCAGTGCACTTTTAACTTTAATTTCTGGAATTTTAATTAATATAATCAGTAGAGATCTTTGTATCTTTCCTAGATATTGATAAGTGTTTATGTAATTTTAAAATGTGATGGGAAACTGATGCTCCTAATGAAAGCAGAAGTTGTAAAAACAAGTAGTAAGTCCTACAATTTGAGTATTGTTATATAAATAAATGAGGGCAAGATGTGTTCTGACACCTGTTTTCTGTGCCATATTTAAAGTCAGGGATGTATTTCTCTGTGCTTTTCTGTGCAATCATAAAGTCTGTTGTGTTTTGTAATTGTTCTTCACCCAATCTTTCACAATATCAATCTTACTGCTTGTAGCTAAAATAGTAAGTATTAAGAAAGTTTATGAGTTTTGGCAATTTTGGGGCTTTTTGCTTGGAAAGAAGAAAAAGGAGCTGTGAGCTGCTGAAAATTTGGTTTCTACTGTAATGGGGTGTATGGGAGTTGCTCACTCTTCCACTGTGGTTTTTGGGCTCATTTCGTGGCAGGGTGCTGGAATCAGACTTATGGACTGATCTCCCCTTAGAAAATTAAATATTTGAGTGGCTGAAGTCTGATGAGAACAACCCTAATTAATGTCTGAAATCACTTTTGAGGTGAGCATTTATGTTACCACCTTTGTAACCATATGCAATGGCAGCAAACTTTTTCTCTTCAGGCATGAAAATCTCATGAACTGAACACTGGGTTTTCCCTTTGGCCCACTGTGATGGTCAGAACAGGTTCAGTGTAAATACACTGCAGTTTTTAGGTGTTTCTAAGATTGTATTAAACTTTAGAGAAGTCAGAATTACATGTTATTAAATAATTCTGGACTGCCTTAACCATCCAAAAAAAAAAAAAAAAAAAA
>VZTT01072214.1:22397-39249 GCA_013400855.1 Buphagus erythrorhynchus
CCAAACCCAGCACGTTTTAGGGTGAGGCAGTCACTCTTGGAGACCTAAAACCTGACTTTGAAGTATTTCAGGGCTTTTAGTCAGGATTCTTGATGAAGTAGATGTGATAAATTATTTGCATTTGATACAAAAAATTGGCAGAAACTCTGCCTTTTTGTTTTTTTTTTTATTTTTTTTTATTATTATTTATTAGCCCCTGTGAAAATTTCAAGTGACTTTAAGCAGCCACCATAAATAAGAAACACATTCCTCAAATGTTGATAATGTTTCCTCCTCCCCTTGGTCCTTTTCTGTATGTAATATTTCACAATAGTTGAACCTGAAATCCAGAATATTGTCATCTTTAAGCAAAATTTTTCTCTTATTGCAGGAAAGATAATCCAGTATCCCATGGTCTTGCAGGTCAGGACATTACTATCAGAGTCAGAACAGAATTCTGTACAGATGGAGAAAAAATTTTCCCATCTACTAAGCCAGAAATCTCCAAACTCAACTAATTTTATGGTGTCAAGGCAGGAGATATGTTTTGGTGTTTCTGTTTTGACTTCTTGCCTCCTATTCAGGTTACTGATTGTATGTCAGTGATCCACAGAGATCTGACCAAGGTAGCTGCAGTATCACATTGTGCACTCTACTAAATTCTAGGAGACAACCTGAGCATCACAGAATGTGAAATTTATGCTGGTAAAGAGGGAGTATGCATCAGCAACCCATTGACTTTAGCCAAAAATCAAATCAGCAGTAAGATCAGAGAAGGAGCCCTGTGGTTTCATCCAGACTTTGATCCACTTCATCCTTCTACTCCCCAATGCATGAGAACCCCTCCAACTGCTGGAGAGGTGAGGAAACACATTTACTACAAAAAGCAACGACAAAAAAAAAAAGTTGAAAATGCTTTCTTTTCTTTTTCCAGTAGATTATGGCATGTAAAAGTTATGAAAATGATGTGTATGTATGGAAAGATCTTATTTATATTCCACAAGAGTAACAGTTATTCCAATATAATGGCAGCCCCCCTTTATTCCTCAGCATCATGCATTTTCTTCATTTTGTGATATATTATGTGGCTTTTTGGTGTAACTACACTTTTAGATCTTATTGAATAGAATTTATGTGTTGCCTTATGGAAAACTTGTTTCACAATTCATTAATTATTTACTATTACTTGACCTTACAGTACATGAAAAAACCCATCCCATAACTGTAATTTCAATTCTCTCTAGTGTGAAATCAATCACATTCCACATCTTTTATATTATTTAAAATGTGAATCATGAACTTTTCCTGTGGATTTCTCCCAAGTTACCGAGGTATTTCAAGCCTCAGTGTGTGGGGAATGTGGGGGCTGTCCCCTGCAGACCTGGGCCAAGCCCTGGCTGCCTTGCAAACACTGCAGAACCATTTGGAGCTGTCCCTTCTTGTCACTGGAACTGGGGCTGGTGAAGACCAGCAGTATTTTATAAAGATCTACTTCATAGGATTCCTGTTTGCTTTGTGTACAAGCAATGTTTAGACAAGGACATAACTTTGAACTTGTACCTCCCTACCCCTACAGCCCAAATTGTGCCAATAATGTTACTGGACAAGGCTGATGTGTGAAATTGCCAGTGCTGGGGGGAGCCCCTGGACAGCTGGATAATGCTGAGTCCACTTCTGAAATCTGTGTGAGGAAGTGGTGGGTGCTGTGTTTGTATTTAAAGTTCAGGAAAAATTGGGGAATGCTGTGGGAAGCAGCCTGGTGCACTCAAGGAAGTGATGGAAGTTCTGTTAGTGATACTGAGACACATTTTCTGATTTCTTTGACAGTAATTTCTGAAAATGTGTGACTAGATAAAAGAAGAAATCAGTTATGCACTTGAGATTTGGAGGTTACTTTTTTTCCCCTGAAAATCTGCAAGAGAAGTATTATCAGAAACAAGAATTTTTAAACTATATTTTAAGCAGGAGATACTTTTGTGGAACAAATTACATTTGTACCCAAGCCTGTATGAGCACAGAAGAATTAGATTTTTGTCCTTGATAAAAAATCTTGCCTCTTATTAATTGCTTCTCCTTTTGCCTGCATGTATGCCCATTTTTTTTTGCTCTATGAGACAGTTTATCAACAAAATATGCATTTTCTCCATTTTTCTTTCAGTAGATAAATGCCAAATATTCTAAGGTCTAAAACATGTCCAGATTGCCAGATTGTATCTTATGCAAACCCTGACTATTTTAGAAACATATATAATCATATTAAGTAAAAGCCATTCCAGCTATTCATGTATAAGCTTTTATGAATCTCAGATGTAATTGACAGTATTTAATTTTACTTAAGTAACAAAGGCTTTGTAACTATAGCTTTTCCTGATACCTGAGCATAGTTAGGAAAAAAAATTCAGAGTACATGTAATATTACACAAGGAAATAAAGTTAATTTTCTTGAAATATACAGTAGGGTATATAAATGGACTTTGGGAAAAAATAGTAGAATGAAAAGTCTAATGCTATTTTCCTAAGCCACATTTGCTAAATGCAGACTTTTGCAAGGTCAGCAGTTATACTGGAGTTGAGGAGAAATGGCTTCAGTGGCTTTAACTTTACCAGTGCCCTTGATGAGGTGCAGAGTTGTCAGTATTCTCGTAAAATTCCTCAGTGATGGCTTCTTCTGTTCTCTTTATTTCCTTAAGTGAACATCTGTCTAATTGTTCACCTCCATTGCTTTAGTGCTTTCCTCATGCTTTCTCTGTTTCCAGACAATAAACTTTATTTTCTTCATAAGAATTCAGTCTACGCAAGGGTATTAGGCAGCTTGTTTGCACCTTTTAATTTCTGGAAGTTTTCCAGAAGGGCTTTTTGCTGTAGTTCCAATGGGTTCATCAGTGAATCATGTAACATAATGCAGCATTGTGTTTGGGTTTTTATCCGTTACCTTCTGTTTATAAACATCTGCTTGGAAATTTTCTTTTTGAATTTTTTTTTTAATATGTTTTACATTTTTGCATGTGGCATATGGGTAAGATACACAGTACCTGCTATTTTTTCAGGTGTTCAGGTAGGTACAGCCAGTATTTACCTTAACATTTGGGAAAAGCCTAAGCTGCTTGCTCAAACCCCAAAATTTCAAGGTAGAATATGTGCTGGTTATTTAGCTATGTAACAATATCTGTTAGATTAAAAGCAATTTAATAATTGAATGGCTACATTAAAACTTGGCATTAACACTTATGATTGCAGGATTGCAGAAGGCATCTAAAAAGTCTCTCTGTCCAGTAGAGAGAGCATTGCTCTCAAACTTAGCATGCTGCTTCTCTTGTGTTCAGTTCTTTGTGTTCAGGGTTTTTCTTCCTTTATAAATGGGAAAGGCAGTGGGGGTTATTGTTTTTTGGTTTTTATTAATTATTTTTTTTCCTTTTATCTGTACAGTACTTGTATTAATCTCTCACACCTATTCTTCAGGCAAATACTTAAAGGTGGAAGTAGGTGGTTGTTATGCTTTTCCTGATGCTTTATTTGCTGTCCTGGCACCACTTCCTTTTTTTTTTTTTTTTTTTTTTTACAAATACCTGTGTAAATATAATTTTTAAGGCATATTCTTCATCCTTCTGACCATATTGTTTATACACAAGTTTTATTTAGGAAACAAGGGTTTTAGTAAGTTTAATAATGAGTGACTGTCTGCTCTCCTTCTATATTACTGCATGAGACAATTATTTTCTGGATTAATTTTTTTATCTTGTGATCAAAATGTTATCAGGAAATTAATGTATATTTAGTAAATGAAAATTTCAAAGTTTTCATGACAGTGCTTAAAAATAAGACACTTGATTGTGAATTTTTTTTCATGTTTACACTAAAGCCATCTTAAGGCTTTCTTAATTATTAGAACAATGGGACGTGGCCTTCTGACCCCTCCTGTCTGGGGCTGCCCCATTGTGCATCTGTAAAATACACGGTCTGGACTTTGATCTCAGCTTTTCAGACAACCTTGGAATTACCTTACCTATTTAATGATGTATTTGGTTTTATGTCAGTGATTCCTGAGATGGGCCACCTTTGCACACAAATTTAATTTCAGCCTTTGTGTTTATTTCGTTCATGTTTTTTTTGTCACACCATATTTCTTTGGGAAGTAAGTAGAGAAAAGCTTCCTCCTTTTGTGACCACAGATCAGGTGGCAGAAGGGGAGGCTTGCATATTCTGGTACTGAAATTTTCCTGTGCATGCAGAAAGACTTCATATTTTTGTTCAAGTCTATATTGTGTATATTGAGTGTATATTAAGAAGCTGATCCTGCCAGCCCTTGTACAAGAAATCTTTACTAATGTGATTCAGTCCTTTTATTTCACTTTCTAAAATTACATACATATCAATGTGACCATTTTCAATGCATCTCTTAGCTTGGGAATGTGAACAGCTGGGGAAACAAAAGAGTTTGTGTATATGTTTATTTCTTTGAGGATACTGTTCTGTAAGTTATCAATGTTATATTGTTTAAATCTAGGAAATTGTAACCATGAACTGCCAATTAAAATGGCTTAAATAGCTAATTATTCAGTTCTTTCAGTTCTTTGTCTCATATACTTATTTCTACTTACGCTGAAGCATCCTGACATTATTAATGAGTACAGAAGTGATGACTTTTAACCACATTGATATTTTTATTTTTTTTTTTCCCCTGGTATTAAGAGTGGAGGGGAAAGAGCTGTGCCCTAAATCCCTGGGCATGCTTTGCCATCACCCCAGAGAGCTGCAGTGCATTTGTGAACCTGCAGACGTCACTCTGCTGCCAATTAATTGTTCTGCATGCGCTGCTCCACCGCGCTCCGGCCACCCTGGAAGCACACACTGCTCCCTTCTCGCAACCACAGCGCCTGGTTTTTAATCTGAAACAATTCCAGCACATTCATTGTACTTATAGTTTTACTTATTTATTTATTTATAATATTGTCACTTCATTTTTCGACGTTCCGCTGAAGGAAAAAGCATGCTTTCCTTCCTAACTCGTGGGAGCCACGTCCTAAGGGCTGTCTTTAATTATTAGTTATTGTTGTTTCAATACAGATTTATGAACTACTCATTTTGTGTCATACAACATACCATTTTTAAGCAACATTTTTCAATCTGAGCACAGCTTCCAGGAGGGCAAGCTGCCCAGAACATCAGTGATCTCACAGTTATTACTTTGTGTCATATATAATCTTGTTTTTTCCTGCAACAAATAAATCTTTGGGCCTCCCTGCAAAAAACATTTGTGGTTACAGTATAATAAAAATAAACCGTTTGTCGTGACTGCAGCTGACATTTATCAGCCTATTTGTGGGTGCTCTTTCTCTCTCTGTATAATACGGAACATAATTTGTCACTTTGTAAATACATTCCAGCCTAAATCCCTGCCAGCATCTGTTAGTGTTTGAAGGATTAATGCCCTGCACTGTGCATGTCTGCACTTTCAGGCAACAACGTAGCTTATGGTTATGGATCATGAGAGAATGGGGAAAAAGGGTTCATTTTGTATTTACTTAGACATTGTTGCCCTTTTGACCATCATGCTTTTCTCCTCTTGTTTGTCATCCTGAGTGGGGATGCTGCCTTCCCTTCCCTCTGTGACAACTGCCTGTGAAATCCTGCTGGAAGTTTTGTACACCACTGTGTGTGGAGCTGTACATATAAGATAACACCTCTTTAATTTTATGGATAATTAACAATGGTAATAATGTATTGCAATGAGGATGTTGCTGGTTTAGTCCATTTAGAAATTCTCCTTTTTCCCCCAGCTTCTGCCATTTCCAACAAATCCCTTACTCTGTTGCCCCCTACGTTACTTCCTTCTTAGCAACCCATAAACTGGGTTTATTTAATCTTAAAGTCTTCAAATAGAGGGAGTTTTTAAAATGAAAAAAAGCCTGTAGCTTCTAAATTATCCCGATGCTGTTTGCCTTGTTGCTCTCTTTGAAAATGCATTCTGCTATCACTTTGAATCCTGCAGAATGAAAGGAATTGAAAGCATCTGAATAGGAGGCTGTCCTCAGCTGAGATTCTGTTACATGTTCCCAGGCTCCCTTGATCATTCTCTAAACAAGGAGATATGTTTATTAGAATGGTAAACCATACACATGATGTTATATATTGCCAAGATTATTTGAGATTCCCCAAGATAAATTCAAATGAGCTTTACAGGAATGGGCGTTTGGAGACGGAAAGAAGTGATCTATATCCAGGGAAAGAAAAAAAAAAATCCAGCTAAAAGTAGGCTCCCAAGTAATTACCCACAGTTCATGTGCATTAAGAGCTAAACAAATTCCTGTTGCCAAAATCTACTGTAGATTTTTGTTTAAATACATGTAATTTCTTGTTATTGAAACAAATGAGTCCTGTGTGCAATGGAACCATGTGCATCCAGGAAAAATCAGGGCATTTGGAGCCCACTAAATGAAGTATTCTGAAATTGTAGTCCAGCAGGTTTTGTATGTTTTTGTTCTCTCTGGTTATGAAGTAAATAATTTAAAAAATATCTTTAGGAGAATGACTTCTTTTGCTCTTTCTAAGCATGATTTAGGATTGCTGGGGCATAGTTTACTTCACTGAAGATATTAATTTCATAAAGAAATGCAGATGTTTTCCCTTTTTTCCGTTATAATTATCTTCAGAAGATATGAAAGGCCAAATTTACAAAGATACTGATCTAAGAGTTAAGTAATGTAAAGATTATTAAATAACATTATTGCTTATTGTAGTGGTAAGTGGTATTTATTACAGAAGATTTATTAAAAAAGGATATTAAAATCTGAAAAATGAAGCAACCACAAAGAAACAAATGGATGTATGTGTAGACATTTGCTAATAGAAAGAGATAAAGCTCTAAAACTATTGGGAAATTTAAAACGGTGATTGCATGATAAGTCAAATATACAAACTGTACCTGGAGACTTGAGTTCCATTTTTGCATTTGGATTTTAAATTATAGGTAAATTAAGTATTTGGACGAAGGAAAAATATTGCTGTGAGCAGTGATTTGTTTAAATGTGAGGAGCAAATGGCAGGTTGGTGTATGCCATCCTCAGAAGCTGAACTCCTTCCTATCAGACCATCTTTATCACTTTTCCACATCCTTCACCTTCAGAATTACAGGCTTATGAGTTACTTTTACATTTAATCTCCATCTAAGGGAGGATCCAGACTACTTGGTTGCTTTTATAACCCAGCTGAGCCTAACATTAAATCTCCAGATGTTTGTTCAAGCTTATTGTGTGTGGGGACAATTGCAACTTTAGACATTCATTTGCAGGACAATCCTACAACAGCTTGAGGGCTTCAGGTTTTTCTGAAGAGGCCTCTAAGTTGTAGATGGTGCCAGAAAGATAAACACTGTTCTCTGCCAAATATCCAGAATTGTTCTGGAGAAGGGATAGAGACAAAGAAAACAATGGTACTAATAATTTATTCTTCATGATAAAATGTTGGTCCAAGGCTGATCAGTAATTTGAGCAGTTTGCAGGCTCACACTGCCCCTTAAATCTTGATCTGTGTGCTGTTCTCTTGACTTGGATGAAGGCAACCCCTGCAGGAATTCCATTTTTGTGAAGATCAGGAAGAATCAGGCTTTACAAATTAAGGTTTTGGGAGAGGTCACACACAGCATCAGACTATGACAGGACTGAGCAAGAAGAATAATGGAAAAATTTACACCACTAAATTACAAACAAAATACAGGTAAAACAAGCACATCAGGAAATAGTGAAACCAAGTATTACTAAATAATTTTCTTTTTCTAATGAAAGAAAGGAAATCCTTTTCTTCTCTGATTTTCATGAAGAATCAAGTTAGTCCTAGCTATTTCCTTGTACATCTCATAAATGGGTTAGTAAAATGGTTAATATTTGGGAAATTGGTTTGCATATTTTAGAGTTAGTGGAAATTTGAAAGTACTGCAGAAATACTGCTGATATTGGGGGGGAGGAGGAGGGGGGGAAACTAGAAAAATGAGTGTAAAAATGTTCCACCACAAAGTCTTCTAATGAACTTTATTGAGGCATCCCAAAGGTAGCAGAAGAACACATTATTACAGCATTTACCAGAGGTGCTGGATTGCTCTAAAAGCAGAGGAGTGCATCCATCCCCATCAGCTCCAAGGAGCTGCAGAGCATTCAGAGCACACAGCCAGGTGAAGCTGCCATTGCATAAATACAGTTTTGCATGAAGTACCAAATGTTGACTACATTAGGGACAGTAATATTTGCAGTCCTAATCCTGAGTGAAAGCCTTTTTCCCCATTAGGTACCCCCATAAATAGTGCATGGCACTGGCTATTGACTGTCATAAGCTATGTGTCAAATTGTCAGATGTGCTTCTAAAACATCCTCTGCTCCATCCTCAACATGGAAATATGAGCTTATTTGGGTATTGCTTGTCATATGCTGAGATTTGGTTATTTATTTACCTATTTTCAGCTAATTCCACAGATTTTTTGTCAGCTTTGATGTAAAATTCTTTTTTTTTCCAGAAGATTTTCTTTCTTAGACAGTATGTCAGGACTATCTGCATTCCAAGACGTTGTCATGAAGATTTTTCTGTATTAAATTAAACTGCTTTTTACCAGTTGATTGTACTTTCAGTTCCTCAAAGTCAGATATTCCTGTTGTTGTGCTAAGCATTCAGTTTTGAGTTAAGGACTTCTAAACATTGAAGATGTACACACACTATTTTCTGAGAGTAAAATTATACAGTAAATTATGTAGTGTCCACTACAGTACATTTTAAGTAGGCCTTCACAAAATGACTTGTACTTACATAAGATACAGGGGCTACAGCATATTTATTAAGACTCTTCAACTCTGTATGAAACTGGAGCAGTCAGAAGTAATGGTGTCTGCTGAAAGATTCTTTATCATATGAATTTACTTTTCGTCATCTATTATTTATTTCAGCTATTTTATATGCCATTATAATAAATATTATGACAGAGAAAGCTTTTATGCTTCAACTTATTGTACTGCTCTTCACTTCCTTGCAATCCTTCAGGAAAATGTAGCTATGCTTTACCTATATTTAACGTAAATCATCACTTACATTTGAATGAAAAATTCACTATGAAAAAAGGCTCCTTCTTCAATACCAAGACACAAATGCACAATCATGTTTACTGCCAAACTACTCTACCATGCAGTGTTCATTTTTAAACAATTTTTAAGCTGTAAAGTGAATGCATTGCATATAGTGAAATAGCTGGCTTTTCTGGGGGTTTTCACTTTTGTGTTACTTTCTGGCTAAATAAGCATTTTTCTAGCATGAGTGAAAAGTATAACCAATTGCACTTAAGTGTTTTTAATACTTTTGCTCCAATCGGGAGCAGCTTACATAGAAAACCGAACAAGCTGTTTTCTGAGGTTATGTAGAGTAATGAAACTTACCTGGAAATATTGATGCAAGGCTTTTCACACTGAGTGTGAAACATGAAATACAAGATAAACTTGTTTCTTTGCACTTTTCAAAGTGTTATTGTGTTGGGTTTAGAAGAGGATTTGTTTGGAGCTGGAGACTGATTTGCCTTTGGCTGTTTCTTCAGAGGCACCAGGTTGATTCCTGGCCATTGTTAGCCTTGAACTGCTTGTTGGCCTTAATGAAATACAAATACCCCCAGTTCCAAGCTCAGAACCCTCAGCTGGTTCTGGCTGACCTGGATTTGGCAGGGCTCAGCAGACAGCAGAACAGTGCCCAGCCCTTGTGCTGCTCTTTGCAGAGCTGCCCTGGCTCCAGTCCTCAAGTGCTTCTGGATGCAGGTGGGACATTGGTCCTGGGTGCCTGCAGCAAGGACAGCAGCTCATTTTGCACAGCCTTTCAATGGTAGTTATGATCTCTTAAAAAGTTTAGAAAACAGCTCTTTAAATTATTCTACACTCATTTCGTTATCTACTTTCTCCTTAAATTATGTAAGTGAAAATAAAGTAGTAGAGGGAACATTAATACCTTTTGTCAATTTAATTTTCAAAATTCTGGAGTTTCCTGCCTTAGTGTATTGATTGGATGATGGCAGTTTAAAGATTGTCTCCTGTATTTGGGAAGGTGGCAAGTCTCATTTAAAGTTTCACAACATAAAATGAGGCATAATTCAGTATTGAAAACATGTGAAGTGAACTAGTGAGAGACATCAGCATAATACAATTATGACACATTAGATCAGGATTTGCAGCATACCATTAAGAATCAGTTCTGACTGCAGAGAACAATTACAGTTAAGATGCCTTTTAGCAAAAATGATTTTTAGTTTTATTTTATATTGAAACCCCCTATGCTCTTGTATACATATCACAATATGTGACACCTAGGCTTCTAGGGAAAGAGAGAAAACATTATAACAGAGGTAATTCTGAGGTACTGTAAGGAAACAAACATAAAACCTTCTACTTGTCATTTAATGGAGATATTCTTACATTATTAAGAACATACCTTGCAAGTATATTGCCTTATTCATAGATTTTTTTTAAAAAAGGTATTGTGATATAAGTAACAGTGGGAAAATCTGGAATAAAAATGAATTGATACTAAAGGTTTAGCATTTCTCAGTCTCAAACTGTAGTAGGAATTGGTGGTCTACAGAAAACCTCTGTGGGGTGAGAGGTGCTGGATTCTCAGTTGATGGGAGAATCTGAAACAAAGAAGTTGGGGAACTTGCCTAAGCTCATGGTGCATTAAACTGATTTCTTCCCCAGTTGTGCTTGGAGAAAACACTCACACTTGGCTTTTTGAGTGCCTTCAAAAGCTGAGGTGTCAGGTTCTGAGTGCTTTGGATGTCCCATGCTCCAGTTTTTCCTATAAGGAAAACAGAGTAAATGTGTGTGTCTGTGCTCAGTATGTGCCTTCTGTGCACATGGAACAAATACAGGCTGCAGCCATCAGGGTTTTAAACAGCAAAAGCATGGAGAAAGTTGAAAAAATATTATTATTTTTAAATTTCTGATTTTAATGTTTTCAAAATACTAATCCCCAAAACCAGGCCAATCTGCTTAACTTCTATTTCGGAAAGAATTTTGGAGGCTTCAGACTTCCTTTTTTCTTTTGGACTTGAAGTACAGAAGCTTCTTTTCTGTTCTTGGAATCAGTGGCAGAAGCCTAATGTGTGACACCAGGAGGAAAAGCATTACCTGAGTGATACCTGTGGACTTGGATCCTTATCTCCAAGAGGACAGTATCTGACAGCTTGTGGTCTGGTCTGTTGAACTTGACTATTTTGATTTTTGACCCCCTTATGTCCCTGTATTTGTAGCATTCTTGTCCTTTACCCTTGGGAGAGACAGGAGAATGTTTCAATGGAGGAAAGCAGAGGCAAAGTGAACCCAGCTCTGCACACAACTTCTGTAGTGAGTAAACAGCTTTGAACTGCACAGCTGAAGAGAAATTGTTCTGGAGTTCTATTGCATAATGCAAGGCAGCATCATCTTTCTCAAGTCTCTGACCATCAAAAAGAAGAAAATATTTACCCAGTGGGGCAAAATGAATTCCAGAATGATGTGCATCTTGTGGGGGTAAAAAAACTCTTTGTAGTAAAGTTTGGTTTAGCATTTTCCGACTCCAGCAATTGATACTTCCTATGGAGACTGAACCTGTTGAAATTTTAGTTGTGTTTGTTTTACTGTCCTGATAAGTCTGGCTGGAATGGGACAAGAGGAACTGGAGTGATATTCTGTTTAAACCAAGCCTGTAAGGTAGTTGCAGCAGGCAGAATGGGTACTAGCAAAATAGAAAACAGATGTAGGGAGAAACGTGCCAGATGTAATGAAATGGGGAGATCAGATGGATCACTTGAGCTTGGGGGACAATGGGAGACTCTTCCTGGCTTTCTTCTGTGCTGACTTTCTTCTGTGTGCTGCTGTGCCTTCATTCCTCCAGCAATGCTCATGGTATAACCCTGTCATCCTGGCAGACCCTGTTGAAACTGCCAGCTGCTTGGTTCTGTGATGACCTGAGTATTGTGATGAAAATAGGCTTTTGATTCATTTTGTTCTGAGTTTCAAAATGTCTGGAAACAGGGATCTTAAAGCTGAAAATTGTGTTTTGGGATAGTGTGTCCTCCCCTATGTGAAAAATTTGCTTTAGATATATAGAGAATTTCTTTTGACAATACAGAATCACAGAAGGGTTTGGGTTGGAAGGGACCTTAAATCCCATCTTGTTGCAAGCCCCTGCCATAGGCAGGAACACCTTCCACTATCCCAGTTGCTCCAAGCCCTGTTCAGGCTGGCCTTGGACACTTCCAGGGATGGGGAGTCCACAACTTCTCTGGGCAACCCGTGCCAGGGCCTCCCCACCCTCCCAGGGAAGTGCATTTATAATATGCCCTGGTAAACTCTTACTGTATAAAGCACTGTGTAGACTCTGATCTCTTATTTTCTGCAGTCATTTTATACTGTCTTCTATATCACCTACTATGAAAAATAGATTGTTTTGATTAATATGCACCAATCTGAAGTTAGCTGTTTTTTATAAAGTATTTACTGATTTTTTTTCCTATTGGTATGGTACCTAAAAATTAGCATGTATCGAGAATAGCACTTATTATACTTTTTATTTCATGAGTTACATAAGTTTCACCATCAAAATCAAAGCAAAAAGATACCTATTAACCTTAACACTGCCTTGAGTGGATTCACTGCATTATATGAAGCTGTGCATTACATAGTGCATGTTTTTAGCAGAATCACCAAATCACAAATGCACTTTTGGCACTAAATGTTGTGCTTGTCCATCCCTTTTGATGATTTGTATTCACTCTGGGGTTATAATGTTAAACAAGGGAATCAGACAAGTTTCATAACACATTTACTGTAACATGATACTGTAAACTGAACTTGCTGTTACTTATCTTTTTTCATATTTTCTCTTGTTCCAGCATAAAGCCAAGGTAGAGGCAATGACCTTAGACCTTGCTTCTCTTCAGAGTGTGCAGCACTTTGCTGAAGCATTCAAATCCAAGAATCTGTAAGTATTCAGAAAATTAGATGTAATAATTTCTTGTTATTTTAATGTCTTTATCAGCTGAGCACAGAATCACCATAGTTGGATGGATCATCAACTGCAGTTAGTGACTAATCTTTTCACAGGAATTTTCTTCAATGTAAATTAAAGATCATTTTTTTCATAAAAAAAAAAAAAATTACAGATCTCCTATTATTTGATGTGTAGCCCCACTTTTAAAGGGCTTTTTCACCCAGTGTCTGTTGAAAAAGACCAAAGCTAAATTGCATAAAAACAGCTCAGGCAACTTTGAACAGTTTTGCAGTGGTTTGGAAGAGGTCAGGGATTAACAGTTAGTACACTGCTTGTTTTACTTTGTTTTAAAACCTTCTCTCTCTCCTTTTCATTTGTAAAGTTTTAAAAAATATAGCCCTATGTGCCAGACAGCTCTATTTTCCAGACCTATATGTGGAATAGTCCATAATAAAAAAAGAAAAAGAAAAAGGGGAGAGGTTGTGATAATGACATCACTTAACAATAGACAAATTTATATGGAGATAACCAGGTTAGACTCCAAGTGGTTTGTTTAATTTAGCTTGAACAGAGCAATGAATGTCTGAATTGAAGAAATTATTTGAAAGCTTTTAAGTTCCAAGTCTTGACAATAAATTCCACACTTCGTGCTTTTATCCACAGTTTGTCTCATTGATTGTTGTAAGTATTTAAACTTAGCTATTTTCTGCAAATATTTCTGTAACTGATATGCATCTTACTGTTCTTCTCGAGAGAATATGACCTCTTAGCTTTGAAAATACATTGTCGTAGGGAAAATATATAACAAAGAGTATTTTTTTCACTTTTGAAACACTGCCAAAGCTAAATCTCACATGGATCAACAGAAGACATTTTTGTACTTATAGGCCTTTTAGATTCAAAGAATTGTCAAAACTGACTTCTAACAGAAGTTTTTTACTGCCAAAATCCTTAGTATCAATATTTTCTTATCGTGTCATCTTCATATATTAAAATTTCTTGAAAGACAAATCCTTGCAGTACTGCTGCTTTAGTACTAACTTGGTTTTGTGGTGTGAGAGCAGTAAGTGTTTGAATTTACAATCTTCATGCTTTTAACATGTTACATTTCTTTAAATGTATGGTGCAGTGGAAAGTCAAAACCACCCTTCCAAATGTAGCTCTTAACCTGATTTGTGTGTTGTAGCTCATACCATGGTTGACCTAGCTAGTCCATTAGGTATGCATGTTTATAAATCCTTGGAAGTGAACAGGCTTAAATCAATTTTTGCCAGAGAACTTAGGAAATGAGATCTAGAATCAGCAAAACCTGTTTTGTTTTTGTTGGCACACCCCATTCTGGCAGTGTAGGTCTGTTAAGTGACATTGTCAGTGATGGACAGGCTTTACTAATGTTTCACTCTCATTTTATTTGGAAAAACTTTTAGTAATAGACAGCATCTAGAGCCCCTGCCTTGCCTTCAGGCCTTTCTGTCCTAAATATGTGCTCAGATGTGCCTGTGTCTGGCAGGACTCATCCAAGCATTCTGTGGAAGTTCTGTATCTGTTGTGAGACTTGTGGGGTTTTGACCAAAATGAATTTCCAGTTATATTTTGTTTAAAGTCTGGGGCTGGATGGAAACCAGACCCCACACACTGCCTGTAGCACTGGATCTTTTATCTGATGCACTTACAGAAAAGTCACCTTGCAATCATCAGCACTGACGGGAGGGTGGACTGGAAGACTTACCAGCTCTTTCTGGCCTCTGATTTTTTTTGTGATTTAACTATGGCTGGATAAGTTTGGAAAAGCAATTATGTGGGAGAGGCTGCAGTGGTGGGCTGGGGTGTTTTCCAGCTCTAATGAGCACTAATGACCATTTTCTGTCTCCTCGTTCGTTGGTTTTGCCGCAGTGTCCAGGGCTTTTGTCACCTCGGGGATTCCTTTGCACCAGTGGCTTTATGAGCAATTGGAAGGAATCTTACAGGCTCCAGTGACAGACTGAGCCTCGTTCTTTATGCTTGGGCCAGTCTTGTCAGTTGGCAGCCAAAATTTCTGAAAAGGCATTGATATCCCTGTAGGAGAAGCACGTTGTGCTGGAGTCCCCCCCTTTCCCGTNNNTCCCGTGAGGGACCTGCCACTCCTGTTAATGAGCGCAGGAAATATATTAAGAGAAGAGGGTTTTCTTTCTCTTATGGATTTCTCAACAATAAAGCAGGTAGGAAAAGCAAATAAAGTCTTTGGTTTTGTTTTTCTTTTTCCAAACAAAACTATCATTTGAGTTCTGAGCTGTTATAGATCTTGGTTTCTGGGAAAAACTACAATACTTCAAAAATGTCAAGGAGAAATTTTGTATGAGCACACACATTTCAATAAAGACCTGTATTTTATTTCTTGCAGCATTTAATGTGAAGAGGCCTTTAGTATTCAGTGGTGAGCATCTTAAACTTCTCTGTGCAAGTCGTGATATTCTCTGTTTAGTTTCTCCAGTCCGCTGTTGGTTTCTCAGACACTGGTGTTTTCCAGAACCTGTTGGTCTTGGTGACACACGACCTAATAATTGAAAATTTATAAAATTGATAATAGATAGGCATGCCTTCTTAAATTCTACTTTTCTGGCATACTTGGTGGCTCTAGGTGCTATTTTTTTGTCAGCAGATGTAAGGGTGTGCTCATAGTCACATAACAACCTGGGATTCTGTTCTTCCCTGGTTTATAGCAACTGGAAAATAGTCTTGAAGAACAGATCTCCTCCTGAATGAGAAAACTAAAATGGAACAACTCCAGAAAAAGGATCCCTAAATTTTATTGAGTTAAAACCTCTTGCAGCTGGGGAAGCTGGGGGTGTTTGTATTGCAGAGAGCAGAGGGGAAATTGCTGAAACTGTGAATCTCTTGCCTTAATCAAATAAGTTGTAGAGCAAAAAAAAAAAAAAAAAACAAGCCTTCTTNGTGTGATTCTTTCTCTTAAAAAAAAAAAGTGAGAGAAAAAAAAAAAAAAAAAAAAAAAAGCCTTCTTGAATGTGCTTGGGAATCTGAGAGACTGTGGAAACTACGTGAAGAATGAAGAAATGTCACCCACTGCTCAGCAGGAATTCAACGGGGCTGCTTGCATACAGAAAACAAATGATGCAACAGAGGGAGCCTTGAGAAAAACATAAATAATGAACGGGAGGAAAGAGTTACTCTGCAAAGAAATATTTAATATGAATTGGAATAGTACTTTAAAGGCTAAGGCTAAGAAGCCTTCCTTGTTTGAAAGTAAAAGTCAGATGATTCATCTATAAATTATCATACTTCTGAGATTTGGCAGAAATCTTTTGTTCCTATACGGATTTGTTAGGTGTTGCAGACTTGTCCACAGATAAAATCTGAGCTCTGAATATATAAACACTGGTAAATTATGCTATATTTCTGTAAATATATTCTAGAAAATCCTTCATCCTCTCAGAAAAAAAAAGGATTTTTTTTGTTTGCATTATCTATACTCTTGAGTTGATACAGCTGTTTCTCTTTCTGAGACTTTTTTATCCATGCAGTTTCAAATAAAGCTTTGAGCAGAAGAGTTTTGCTGATTATTTTAGATCCTGCAGTTCTGTGATTGCAGCACTGAAACTTTCTCTAGGAGCAGGACAGTGCCCTCCATTTTTTTCTGCTCTCACAGTTAGAAGGATTCTGTGGGCAAATCAAGATAAAAACCTAAATTAGTTGGATCTCCCAAAGTCAACTTTGGGAGAAGACAGAAGAAAACAATATTGCTGTTTAATATTTGATATGGCATTGTAACACACCTGAACACGGTGTGACTAACACATAAAATGGATGTCCAATGAAAATTAGTGCTCAAAGATTTCGAGCACAATTTTTTTTGGAGTAAGCCTGCTGTCTTTTAGTATTTAGTATTTAGTAT
>VZTT01072221.1:7106-54791 GCA_013400855.1 Buphagus erythrorhynchus
TTCTTCCTCTAGGAGGAGAATCAGTGGTTGTTCTTATAAAGCCTTGACCTCATGAAAAGGAGAAAATGTATTTACCTGGCTTCTGGTCATGTGTTGGTTTGGTTTTAACCTTTTTTTGCTGAGCATTTAAGAGAACTCTCTCTTCAAAGAAGCTCTTGTATGAGGAAGAATTGGTTAAAGCAGTAGTTCTCTGCAGGAACCTCTGACAACAGCACACTTGTCAGGAGACAGACTGAGAGGCTTTTCATACATGTGGCCTTTTAATTAATGTGCATCTGCAGTACTCTGTTATTCTCATGCAAGTATGATGTGCTTTGTGTTCCTGTACAGTCTCTCATCAGGTGGATTTAAATTTTTTTTAAAGATCCCTGAATTCGCTGTCATTTAGTGCAGTGGCTTGGAAATTCTGCAGCAGCTTAATTTATCTTAAAACACTAAGTGAAGCAAATGGGAAAATAAATAATACAAAGAGTTCAGTAACACCCTCTTATTTATTTTTTATTAAATCAAATTTGTTTCATTTTATTACAATTTCAGGTTGGTTTATTTTCAGCACTTAAATCTTTTTACAGATTGATCAGAACTGCTTTGTTGATGTAGCTGAAGGGTGTGGGGAAGATGTAGCAAGGGGCAGCTGATTCTGGGCCCTGAGGGGCAGCTGATGCTGAAGAGCTTCAGTAGAAAAGTTGCTTAAAAATTAATTCACCTCGACAAATTATAAATTTAAAGTTTAAGCATTTATGCCTCATTGTGGTAATTGAGACAATTGCAACAATTTAGAACTCAAGAGGTTTTTTTACAGACTGTACATAAATGAAGAAATAAAGCAGTTAGTTGTGTCTGGGTCCTATTTTCAATGAAACAGGATTTTTTTGATATTTTTCCTAAGTGCAGCATTAGATTATGTGCTGTAGCTCTGTGGCAAGGGAACAAAGTTTCCATGGTCACCACACAATGGAATACACAAAGCCATCAGCATTATGTGATAATATTTTTCTAGCATATTTTTTAGAAGTTAGTAGTTTAGATATTCCTTAAAAAGAACTGCTCAGAAAGAGGCTAGTGGAAGAGCTCTGTCATGGGGAAGCTGACTTAGGCAGCACAGCCCAAAAGAGCAGGAAAATGCTGTGTATGTAAACATTTAATCTCCTCTTTCTATGCAGGGATTTGCTTGTGCTTGTGCATCAGAATGATGGAAGTGTGGGATGAAACCCAGCCATGGGGAATGGGAAATGGGCTCTTGGTGCAAGCCTGGGTGGAAAAAACACCAGTGCACACCAAAATGTTTTGAATTGAATCTCAGATATTTATTTGTCCCTTTTTTTCCAGTATAAATAGCTTGCAAGTGGAACTGAACAACATTTTCATGTTGAGAAAACAGCTGGAAGAAGATGTTTTAGGTAACAGGAATCTCCAGAAGATCTTACAGGATCAGATTAAGGACATGAAAAACCACAAAGGTTTGTATCCATGCCCAGCCTTACCCTCATCTTGCAGAAAAGAAAAATGGTTTTATTACAGTCAGTTTGCTGGCATGGAAAAAAATATTTGAGAGTAAAAAAAGTGTGAAAAGATTTCCTTTTGACTTTTTATACTGCAGATGATTTGGTGGATTGGTAACAGAATATCTTGGAGCAATCAGGGCACATACAGAGGGACAGCTTCTTCTCTCTTTCCATGCAGCAAATGTTAGAAATTCTCTGGCAATTTTACTGCAGGAATCATTTCATGCTGCCTGCAGCTTTGTACCTCCAGAATTTACTGTTTTCCACAAAAGTCACAGATTCCTGACTTGGAATCAGTTGCTGGCCATGGGATCACTTTCTGACCATGGGGTGTAATTAAGCTTGTGGCTCAGGCACTGGTAACCTCCTTCTAACAGAAGTATTTCCCAAGAAAGAAGAAATACCCAGAAGTTTTGTTACTTAGTAATTCAGAAAAAGTAGAGCTTTTAAATATAGCTTAGCTTCTGGCTTTTTTGCTGTATGTCTTGGGAGGTGTTTTTAGTATATTCTTAGATATAGAAAAGAATAATATAAGTGGGTATCATTAAATAGTTTACTGCATATGTACAAGATGTTTCTGTTTTATCCCATAGGGGATATATAAATAACAGTAAAGCCTGTTCACTTCCCCTTTCAACTTAGATTTTCAATTTTAGCATCACTTGACAGCTCTGATAAGTGACAAAAGGTAAACTTCAGCTGTTTCAGAGTTTCCAACCTCAAAAGCCCAGAGATAATCAACAACCAGGGTGGGCCAAAGGGTCTTGTGGATACTCCAGGATTCTCAGGAGCTGTTGTGTTGAGGCTGGTGGGAATAAAGGCTGGAAAATTAGTGATGATTTGTGACTTCTGGGTTCTTGCAGCAGCCACAGGATCAGTGTCAGAACTGGGACTAGGATTTGGATGTCTCTTCTTTGTCCTAGTTTAGTTATGCTTTCTCCCTATCTAATGAGATTTATGTATAGAATTGACTGTCATTTATATTGTAAATAAACAGGTGTTTATTGAAACATAAATAATTCCTGCAGTTATAGAGGCAGTGAATAAGTAACTATGTTCAATCCAATTACTGCATTCTTTTGACCCAAAAGCAAAATAAGTTCATTAACTTTGTCTAACCTGGCTTTTTGCCTTGAGACCTTGATTTCATGCTCATAGAATAACTATTCATGCTTAACTTATCCTTCCTAAAAATTATTTCTAATTGTAATGCTAAATATGTGAATTATAATTCTGAATTACATTCACAACTCATGCTGATAACCACAGAAAATACAGCCACAGAAAGTGCAGCCTGTCTGTGTGACAGAAGCACAAAGAAATATGAGGACAAAATTTTTTTCAATTAAACAGAAAGCTTATTTTGGGAATAAAACATTCTAACTGGCCTCCCACAGACTTACTGGAAGGTTCTTATTGGAAAAGTCCTGTGCATTCTGTGCTGTTTTTTCTGCAAATGGAGTTTCTGAAATAACGTGTGTCCTTGGCTATTTTGGCAGAGGAAACGCTCTCTTTCTGTGGAGATCAGACATCTTATATGAGTATCTGTTTAGGAGAACAAGACCATTTAAGCCTTCAGATAGACCATCTGTCTCTGGAAGAACTTAAAAAAAAGGTATTGATCTTTTTTATTATTTACTGTTCCTAATGGCTTCATTCTGCTTTGTTCATAGTTTTATGTCTCTCACAGAAACATTTATTTAGGTGCAGTTGGGTCTTTCTGAAAGGATTTGAAGCTCCCATTTCTGTGGTTTGTGATCCACCTTCCATGAACTATTTAGGCTTGTTACACTGCATGGGCTTCAGAATAAGCTGAAAGCTGAGTGATTTGCAGTCAGGGATTTGTGGTATTGGACACCTGGACTAAAGGTTTTGACTCATACCATGTTTCAGATATCATCTACATCAACTCCAAGGAAAGGTTTTGCACTGAGCATCCCACAGGGTGTATTTCATGCACCTTCATTAATCATGGAGGTGGTGGTGTCTATGTTCTGTGTAGCACATTCCATCCCAGGACTTGCCAATCTTTTGGTAAATAGGACATATTATAAAATAACCCTGAGGTGAGTTCTCTATGTAAGGAGAACTGGAATTCACAGAGATGAAATGTGCAGACCAAATAATAAATCAGTGTTGGAGTTCAGAAACTTCTTCACTTTCTCCTGATCCTGTGCAGTGACATCTGATCCATGCACCAGTTTATGACAAGGAATAATGGGAATATGGTTGGTTGGGAGTGAGCATAAGTGAAGTTTTTCTGTTTCTCAGGGACAGCTGAATTGTGGGCAGGTGCTCATGCTCTGGAGGTGGGCAGTCTGAAGGAAGGAAGTTTGTCTTACTTGGAACAGGTGTCCCTAAAAAAACCCAGATTGTGTCCCAGTGCCATTCTGGGGTTTCACCACTTTTATCTCTGAGCCTGTTCCCTTCAGAAGGCTCAGGGACACTCATTAGCCAAAGATACTTACAAGTAATTTCTTACTGGAAAAAGGGTGTGACTCACAGCTGACCTGGTTTTCCAAGTGTAGTAATTGGTCTGATAAAAAGATTTCACTGTTTTTCTCCAAACGTTGCCTTCTTGATGCTCTCCATGGCTCTGTGACCGTGAGAGTTTTGAACCCACCTGCCCAATCAGGTTGTGTGTCAGTGAAACTGCACAGGAGAGTGGCTTTAAAGGGATTGCAGAGAGATTCAGCTTGTTCCTGAATGCTGCTACTTCCCAGTCATGCTGTTTCTTCTTGCATTAAATGTTTCTTCTCAAATCCTGGGAGGTACCCTCAGGTTTGTTCTTGCTACTGAGTTGTGAAACTTGTTACCTAAGTTAATAATAACTGAGGTGAACTACATGTTCCAAATGAAGATACCTTGAACACTAATTCACAAATGCAGAAACATGTTTCCAAACCTAGGGAGATGGGCACAGGAGCAGATACACAAACCCAGGCCTCCAACTCTGTAGTTTGCATTTACCAGGAGATTTAGCTGTCATCATTTGTTTTCCTACATTTACCAGGAGATTTATCTGTCATCATTTGTTTTCCTACTAGTTTGGATGTTACCAGTTCTGCTTGTTCTTCCTTTGGTTATTTAGGTTACTGACCTGCTCCTGATGGTCAAAGAGCTGCAGTCAATTAATCAAGAACTGAAGGCAAGACAGTCTGGGTGTTACACCAAGGATTCTCAAGGGAAGGAAGCACTGAAAATATTAAACCACAGAGAGGTAGGTTTTCTGTTTTAAAGAAGTGAGTCTGACTCTCACATCTAATCTGCTTTATGGAGTCATTTACTTCTGTGCAGAAGGAGTGTAAAGCCCTTGGGGCTGAGGTTGCTAATTCCTTATAATAACTTTTGAAATTAATGATGTAAACAACTTTAACATGTTAGCACGACAGAGAAGCAGCTCAATGCAAGTGTTCAGTTATGTGTCACGTTGATTTTAGGGAAGCAACATACCCATTTAAATATTAATTGGGTCTGTAATCTATTTGTTTTGTCAATTGAAAGGGAGGGAAATAGTTAATTTTACAAAGAAAGCAATATCTTAAAAAAACCTTCTAGTTATTCCTGAAAGTCTGTTTGCTATTGCAGTCATTCTCAGGCTGTGTCTAATTATTTGTTTCCTTCATATCTCTGGTGCATCTTCAAAATACAAGTGTTTAGTGTAGCCAAAAACCAAGGAGTAGAACTTCAGGTCACCTGAACACGTGGCTATTTCTTCATATAGAATAGAGAAGTACTTGAAGAAGGGGCCAGCACTGTCGTGGGTTGCTGAGAGGTGCAAGGAAATAATCCTTGCTGGGTGTTTGATTTGTTTCCCCAGAGCTGGGACTGTTCTCAGCTGTGGGGAAGGAGAGGCCTTGGCAAAATACTTGCACTGAGAGCATTTTGAGTGCTGAGTCCACACATGTGGTGAAGGCTGTTCAGGAGGTTCTGGGTGACCCTTCCAGCTTGGGGAGTATTCACACACTTGGAATGTGGCTGGTGGTGCTTGTCTTTATGTTCCTTTGTGGCTTTTGCTTTCAGTTCCATTGTTGTGCAGAATGTATTGAAGAGGAAGGAAAAAATATAAAAGGAATGATGATGGTGCTGGTACTTTGTGTCTTGAATTTCTAAATTAAACTCAGAAGAACAAGATTAGAAATGGTTTGAATCAGTTACATGCAGAACTGGCTGATTCAAGAACTGAGACTGTGGAATTAATGATTTTTCTGCAGGACTCAGGAAAAAAAGCTCCTGTCTTTTCCTGGATGTGCTGCAGGTATACTGGGACAGTCACAACATATTTTTGCTTCTTCAGTTTTAAGACATAGTCATGATGTCTTTAATTGAAGTATATTTTAAATTAGAAGCAGACCTTTAGGTGTGCCATGGTTTTATTGAAATGGTGAATTTATGTGTTATTGAGAGGTTTGGTGGGTGATCCCTGTCCAGGTGCCTGCACTCTCCATAATTAACATTTTGGCAATTTGTCTCGTCATCCTGCAGAGGGCTCTGCATCCCCGTGGATGCCACAGTGAATTCCAAAGGAATTCCTGTCCTGTGCCAGGATTATTGTGACAGGACGCTGTGAGCTCCTGCTTTTCATGGCAGGTATACACAGGGCTGCTCACTGAAGAAGCTCCAGAATCAGATGTAGAATGACAGAGTGAAGCTTTCTGTAAATATAAATAAACCTCAGTGTTCTGGGAAAGGAAATAGGAAAGTTAAATACAGATTTTAATCAGTGCCAGAATAACTGTAGTACTGTGGAGCTCAAAAATGAAAGGATCTTTAGTTAAAAGTTTTTAGTTCAAAAGCTATCTTTTTATCAGGTGTGGCAATAAATGACAACCTGGATATCAGGTTGTGGGTGTGACAAGAGTGTGTTTTGCATATTAACAACCACTCTTAAAAAAACCCTTCTTTTTTATTTTTTTTTTGTGTTTTTTGAGCTAGAATCTGTTGGCAGGTAGGGCTGGGATGACACTGACATCTGTGTTGTAAGAGGAATTTGGATACACATGGGAAGAGGGATCTTCCTCAGGTTCTAAAAATGCTCCCATCCTGCTTTTCCTCCCCAAAAGCAGAGCACAGATCAGATGAATGTGCATGTTGGTGCCTCTGCAGGGTCTGACAGCCCCTTGTCCTCTGCTCCTTGGCTCCTGTTCGTGCTGGGAAGGAGGAGGAGGAGAGGAAAAGGTTGTTTTTGTGCTGTCCTCTGAACATCTGCCTTCTCAGACAGGAGCAGCCTCAGTGATTTCAGCCTTCAGGGCTCTGGGGAGCTTTGCAAACCAAGCACATCAGTGCTTCATTTAGGAAAAACATTCTCCTGGTTTTCAGTCTCCAGGTAAATACTTAAAAACAGGCAGCTTATTTTTGGTAGACTTATCTTTCTGGCCTTAAGACACTTATTTTCATTTAATATTTTGTTGCACATTAGGTCATATTCCTTGGAATACAGGACATGTCAGCATCTCAGGCACAGGACCACAGGATCAGGCTCAGCCTGCAGTGATTTATTGTCACAGTGTATTTATAACCTGTTGGTCTGATGTAGTAATTTCACTAATGAATCCTCACTTATTAAACCAAATACAACCTGGGAAAAGCAGATATTAAATAATGCTGACCCATAAAATGTAGTTGCATTGCATGGATAAGTTACATGTGCAAATAAGTTTATTTTTTGTGCACAAATGTAGAGTTTGTCCTGAACCTACACATGGAAGATTCAACCTAAATAGTTTTTTTTAAAATAATAGTTAACATTATTGGACTTTTGGCATCTCATGATTACAACAAAATTTTTTTTTGTAGCACATGCCCTTGCTATTTACCTGAACCCCCTCTGTGTCTTTCACCAGCTTTCAAATTGTCTTTACTGTGTGTTGTCCTAGAAAACCAAGTCTGAGTGAAAATACCAGGATAAGTCAAACATGACTTAGAAGTCAGTTTTCCATATAGAATTCTAATTGTAAAAGGCAAATATGTTAATACTCTGCACCACTGAGTTTCTGCCCTTTAAAATTCATACCTAAAACCATTAGACTTGCTTATACTGCAAGGGGTTGGGAGATAAAAGGGGGTTTCTCATGAATTTCGTATATATATTTTAATAAATATATTTATATATGCATACATTCAATGCATACTCAATTAAAAAAATCAAAATGAAACCCCACACATGCATTCAATTCCCAGTGTTCTGAGGAAGCAGAAATCCTCTGTGTCAGGGCTGTATCCTACCTGTGGATTAGGCATAATCAGAATTTCCAGAGGAGGCCAAGGAGCTGCTCCAGGGGCTGGAGCCCCTCTGCTCTGGAGCCAGGCTGGAGAGCTGGGGGTGCTCACCTGGGGAGGAGAAGGATCCAGGGAGAGCTCAGAGCCCCTGCCAGGGCCTGGAGGGGCTCCAGGAGAGCTGGAGAGGGACTGGGGACAAGGGATGGAGGGACAGGACACAGGGAATGGCCCTAAGATGAAGGAGGGCAGGTTTAGATGGGGTGTTAGGAAGAAATTGTTCCCTGCAGGGTGGGCAGGCCCTGGCACAGGGTGCCCAGAGCAGCTGTGGCTGCCCCTGGATCCCTGGAAATGCTCAACAGCATCCAGAGGGATTCTGCTCCTGCTCTCCGTGGTGCTGATGTCAGGGACTTAGTGCTGCTCCTAAAAAAGCTGAGCCTTCCTCCTCCTCTTTGCTCAGGCAGTGAGGGATGGGTTGGGTTCTGTGGCAAACAGGGAGTAAAAGATGATTTGGCACCATTTGCTGCAAATGGGCAAATTTAGGCATAGACACAGCAGATTGTAACCTTCAGTGGCACAGTAAATCTTTCTAGTGTACAGCAAGCCACATGTGCTTAGTTTTAAAAGCATCTATTTCTTGAATGCTGGAGAAGAGCCTAAATTTTGTAGCAAATAAAAATAAATTCTGGAAATTGGAAAATAAAATAGGCAGAATGGGGACACGACTGAGGATACAGAGCTCCTTTGCCACAAGAGGTTAAATGGTTTTTATATGTTCTATAAATTCTGAGGAGGAAGGGTTAAATAAAAATGAAGGAATGTATAGGATAAAGTTTCACTTTATTTGATATGAGCCATTCCTGGGCTTTATATTAATTTCCTTTGATCTTGTTGAAGGAATCTAATTCAGTGTTTGTTACTTTGTATTACAGGCTTTTTTATTTTTCTTTTAAGACATATCACTGACTTATTTTTGCACGTTTCATATCACAGTATTTTTTTTTGTGCTACATTTTCACATCATTCCATACTTTGTGTAGTGTCTTGAAACAACAGAGAAGCCTGTGATGCAGCCTGAAGGTGGTGACAGTGACAGGAAGGTGCAGAACAGTCAGTGTTGTGAGAGGGTCAGCCAGGTAGGACCATTCTGCTACAGTGCTCTCTTCTCTGCATGCCTTTAAAATGTCTTCATTTTCATGGAGCATAAAGTCTTTTGCAAACAAAACGTGCTTTTCTTGGTATCTGATTTTGCTTTCAGCTAATTGTTATCCTGAAGATCTGCTGGAAGCTTTTGCCTGTATTTCTCAGCTGGTTTTGCTTTCAAGATTGCTTTAACTGGGGACCTTGTTTTCTGTTTGAGTACTCAGAGTCACCCTGAATGGGGATGGCAGAGAGGCCCTTGAAAATGTGTTTCTTTACAGCCTGTGTTCCACACAGGTTGATCTCCTGCCTCCATTGCAGTCAGGCCTGGAGTGCAAATTGTGTGAGATTCACTTGCTGTGAGTGAGGAAAAAAATCCTGTAGATCCTTCTTTAGGGTTGAAAGCTTGATAGCTTGGTAAATTGTGAACTGCATTTTCATAAAAACAGAAATCTTGCTGTCCTTTCAATCTAATCAATGTAAGATAAAGCATTATGGAATCATAAAATAACTCAGGTTGCAAATGGGTTTGTAATGTTGAAGAAGGATGCCATTTTGCTCTATGAAATCTGTAATTTCTGTGTTTCTCTCTGTTCACCAGGTATGCCTTCAAGTATCTTTGGATTTTCCTTGTGAGGTAGATAAACAGGTAAGTGATGTGCTGTAAAAACTCTTGGCTCTTGTTGCTGCTGGGAATTGTGCCCAAATGGGCCCAGACTGAATTCTCATGTGATTGCTGCAGATTTTGATGGTTTAATTGGAGTTTGAAGAACTGTAGAGATCCCTGGTAGAAATTCCCTTGGACACATCCTGGATGTTTTATACAGCGAGTTGGCAGCTTGTAAATGCTTCCAAGTTTTGTCCTGTCCCAGCCATCAGGGCTTGAATCTGGAGATCCCAGGACAGAATCTGTACTTTAAATACAGATGATTCAAAGCAGAGCTAATAAAATTGTTAGCTGCAGTCTGCAGGCAACATTCCAGAAGTTTCATAGCTCTTGTTAGATAAAGACCTTCAGGGAAATCTTCTTATTCCTTACTAAACAACTGATCTCCATGAATTAATCATATGAAATAGATGTTAATTAGTTTTTCTATTAATAAATAGTCAGCAAAATGTCTGTGGATGCTTCTTAATGTAGATAAAGAGCATCAGGAATTACAGAACCTGATTACAGAAAGATTACAGCCCTGAATTTAATAGAACATTACATACCTGTGTAATAAGACAATGTTTGCAATTTTTAAACAGATAACTCCATCAGGCTATTCAGAGAGTTTCTGCAAAGACAGACACCATAGGAGTCAAATTAAGCCTCAATTTGAGCATGATACAACTGACAAACACTTGGGCAGAACAGGAATGAGTGAAGATGAAACAGAAGAGAATTTGCTCACATCTCTTCTAAGAGAAAAGAGAACATCTGTGCTGGAATCTACGTAAGTATGGGGGATATGCACTGCTTTTGACAGTATTTCTATTTGAGAAGAGAATAAGGTAATTTTGCTAAAGTGAATTTAGATAATGGCACTGTCTAATTTACCTGAGAGATTGGCAAGGCACCTTCAGAGCCATTTTAGTCTATCATGCAATTAAGTAATTAGGAAACACACTATCAGAAGAAATCCTTAAAAAAAAAACCATTGCAAGAAAGAAACTCTCCAAAGTTGCTGTACCACAGAGCTGTACTGCAGGGACTGGTTGTTTCCAGGATGGGGTCTAACAGAGTCAAAGGGTTTAGTTGACAGTAGTTGGTATTTTTCTTGAAAAAACCAAAATATCTGAGAGTGCAGACCAGTGAAAAGTGATGTAGTGGAAGGGACAACCCTTTACTGCTGTAAAAAGAGTATTTAAAAGGATCTAGGGATGGAGGGACTGGAGTTACAGTGACTTTTCACAGGGATGATTTTGAATGGTTGGTGCTGCACACTGAGTGCCCTTCACCATTTCACCTGGACTGTGTGGACAAGGCTGTGCTGCCTTTCACTCTGGGGAACTGGGGCCATGTCCTGCACTTGACTGTTGGGTTATTCCAGTGCAACCACCTGCAGGACTGGCTGAACTGTGTTCTGAGTTCTTGGGTCACTTTTCATGTAGGAGAAAACACTTGTGGACCTAAATCTCTACTGGTCCCTACTGGCACCAGTGGAATTCAAGAGTGTGTGTGTGTGTGTGTTGTGGGATTTGACCAATTCCCAGCTGAAATGCTCATTTCCATAGGAACTGGACAATGCCAAGCAAGAAAAACCTGTACAGGAAAACCACACACCCTGACTGATTTATCCTAGTTTCATGCTTACACCACTTAATCTCCTGGTTGGGAACTGAGTTAGAGTTTTGCTGTAGATCATTCTCATGTTCCTTTCCTTGTTCTGTAGTTCCTTTTCCTTCTCTAGTTGCTTTCCTGGTCTCTGGACTGACAGTGTACAGAATTCTGTGACTTTTCCAGTGCCTGTCAGTGCTGGGAGCAGAATCTGCAATGGGCTTACACAAGTCAAACCCTGATTTCTGTGTTCACTATGCTGCACTTGGCTTTACTCAGGCAATTCTGTATTTTCACATTACTATTTAAAACTCTCCCAACAAGCATAAATTGTCTTAGTTGTCACAGGAGTAGTTAGTGGTGAATGAGGAGATACTACTCCCTTAGAAATGAAGAGAAAACATTGTTTATTTGTTATCTTTACTTAAAAGTTGGCTAATGAGTAATTCCAGCACCATCATCTTTACCACTCTAGTGTGTAATTTTTCCTGTGTTCAAGTATAAATGACCAGGCTGATGGGTGATGAGCCTGTGCTTTGCATAACTGAATTCTCACTAATGCCATTAGATGCCAGAAGAAGCCATAAAAAGCCTAGTTAGCTTCTACCATTTCAAATGCTAAACTATACAAATGCAGTTGTTTAAAACTCTGGTTTATATGTTTAATGGCACAAACAGCTCTCTATTGGACACATGAAATTGTCTGTAGAATTTCAGAGCTTGATTGTGCTTTAAATACCTCTTATTTGGCTTCAGTTTCTTGTAAAACATTGCTTTCCAAGCTGCTGTCCATGAGCTGCTAGTTATCCATGGGGCACTTTGGTGGTCTGTAATGAGTTGATTTTGCAAGCTTTTTGGCTGATTTCTCACTTTTCAACTTCCCTGTTCCATTAGAAATACACAGAGGGGTAAATTTGCACAAAAACTCAACATCAGAGCCAGGAGTTGCACTTTAATGGTCCTTGTGGCCTCCCTCCAGCTTGGGCCAATCTGTGATTATATGGTCTAGAGTCTGGTGTGGTTTTGGTATAAATCAACTTTTAAGGTAGAGAGTAAACTTTTTTGAGAATCCATTCATATTTGTTATATTTCTGTGTTAAATAGGAGAAAAGCCATGATGAGGCAATTTATGATATAATTCATGTTGTGAAAAGGTTCCAAAAACTCTGTTAGTAATTCGTTAGAGAGTCAAACAGAACCTGCTGGGAATTTCAGATATGTCACAACACAGCAGAAGGGTTTCTTGGAAGGTATTTTTGCTTGCTTAAATAAAAATCTAAATTCATGTCTTTTCTCTCCTCTTTCCTGAGTGTAGCAGACAAGAACAAATGAAAATTGTAAATGAACTGTTAGATCATCTGAACACGACAGAGGAAGAATGTTCAAGTGAAGATATAGAGAAAAAGGATGAAAAAGATCTTAGGCAAATGATTATTCAGCTAAGAGCTGAACTCAAACATTTCAAGCAGGTCACTAAATTCTTAAAGCAGCGAGTAGAATTGAAATCAACTTTTGATGGGGAAGAGAAGCTTTATCCAGATGCAGTGCCACAGATTAATCAGGCGACTCAGTTGTTGAAAGTGGAATTGAAAGATGCAGCTACACAAACAATGACTTTAGAGAGTAATGTCATGAGATTCAAACATGAAGGCAAAAAAGGAGCCTCAGAAGAAAAGTCAAAATATTCAAGATTAAATGCAGAAGCAGAACATCAGCAAGAAAATGTGTATAAGAAGGGTGAACAGCATGAAAGACTTTCTTTTACTAGAACAAATGAAGTAAGTTTATTCTCTTTTTTGTACTTAGGGAATAGATGTATAAAAGGGAAAAATATGTTTCATTTCTAATATTAAATCTTGCTTTTGTATGATTTTTAATATTAGGAAAAGAGATGTAAGCCAAATATATTTTAGATAATTGTTCTTAATGTTCAGAGCTTTTCATCTCCTACTTCAGCATGCTTTAGAACGTTAATTAGTTGAATTCCAATCCTCCCTGGGACTACATACTTGTAAATATTACAGCTTTTGGAAAAAGAGAGTCTGTGTTTCTTGTTCATAATGTACAGAACTAGAGCATTGGGAACTGATGAAGTCTAAATGGCAAAAGTGTTCTGGAAAACTCCAGATTTGCATCACATCTGGGAGCAGGCTGTGGAGGGGTCGGTAGAAGACTTCCACAAACTCAAATCTTAATTTTAGGCTTTTATTACCATCCTATCATCGTGTCCTCCTCCTGAGGAGGGTGTTGAGGGGTGCCCTGGGAGGTGGGGGCAGTTTGCTGTGTTTGGATCTGAGTGCAGGAGTGTTCTGGGAGTGCAGGCAGGGTGTGCTCAGGCCAGGTGAGTTTTGAAGCTTTCTGTCTGCAGGCAGTCTGTGATCCCAAACAAAGAGGTGGGAAAACAGTGTCTGCTAAAGAGTTCTGTGTATTGTTTCAGCAACAGTGATAGAAGTGAAGCTGAAAACTCTTTGAAGATCTTGGCTCCTGAGGAGCAGACAAAGGGGAGCGTTGCTTTTGATTTTGTGCACTGCTAACAGGGAATGTTGTAGCACCTTCTGCAAAGAGTGCTTTCCATACCTTTAGTGATCAAGAGATTTCTGAGAGGTAGCAATTAGGAGCAGTTCATTTTTATTCTGGCTTGTTCCTCTTGGGTTTGTTTTTCTGAAGGAAGGAGCTTATAAATGAAGAGATATTGATAAGGCTTTGTTCTGGGCACAGAGTGACAGGGCAAGGGGGAATGGCCTGAAGATGAAGGAGGGCAAGATACTGAGATATTAAGAAAAAATTCTTCCCTGTGAGGGTGGTGAGGCCCTGGCACAGGGTGCCCAGAGAAGCTGTGGCTGCCCCTGGATCCCTGTCCAAGGCCAGGCTGGATGGGACTTGGAGCAGCCTGAGACAGAGGAAGGTGTCCCTGCCCATGGCAGAGGGTGGAATGGGATGAGCTTTAAGGTCCCTTCAACCCAATTTCGTGATTTCCTGATTCTTTCTGCAATTTTCTTTTTTTTTTTCAAGTTCCTCTTTTCCCTGAGTTTCAGTTTACTGTTCTGATTCACCATTTTCCAGATTCCTCTCTGGTTTAATCAGTGGCAACCTCAATGCAGCCCTTGAATCAGTTGCTTTAAAAGCTTTCTTGTTTGGACTAATGCACTGTATCTTTAGCTTTGGAATGGCTTTTATAAATAATTTGATGTAGCCAGCTGAAGTGGCCTTTGGGTAATCTGGGTGACAAATGTGTCTGTGCCACAGCCCTGAGACAGCTGGGAATGGTTCGATGTTATTAAAGCAGTTTAGTTAGCTGGAAGTTCTGGATTTATTTTGCAGCCTGTGAAGGATACTGTTCTCATATATGTACAAAAGGAATTGAGGATGGCATTAGGAAAATGGAACTTGCTTTTTATGATTTTAAATTATGTAAAGACTGTAATTGCTGAGAAGTGAATGTGGAAAGGTATTTCAGAATACATGGGGTGGTGAAAGAAATTAGGGGACTTAACAGCACTGGTGGAGCAAATAAACAGCAGAATTATAAACTAAATCTATCTGAACATGCCATTATTGGTTTTTGTTATTATTACACACAATTCCATAACTCTCATCAACACATGGCATGCTTTTATCTATTTGGAGACAGCACTGGTTTATGCTGTGTGGTTTAAATAAGGAACATTTATTTTGTGCAGAGCCTTCCGAAGGTGAGAGGCTAAAATGTAGTGACTAAAGAAATGTAGCTTCCCCCAGCTCCAGTGAGGGAAATTTTTACAGCTGGAAATGGGAGTCCTTCAGAAGCCATTTATAGAGTGGATGGCTGAAGAAACTGGTTTTGTTCATAAAGGATTTCTATGTGGCAGAATAAATGTCCTCCGTGGCTGATGCAAAGTTATGCTGATTTTCTGAAAGCTGTGGAAGTAGGGCATGTTGGGTAGAGACTAAAGGAAGAAAGGAAAATAAGCTTAGGAGTTGTTGAAAAATGAGGAGGATCCTCAAATTAAAAAAAAAAAAAAAAGGTTTTAAGGGAAAAAGTTGCTGGGCTGGCAGCCATTTATGATATAAAGGACAGTGGAAGTAGCAGTTGAAGAGGTCAGTTTGGGTGAGAAACTGTTTTCCTAAGGCATCCACAAATCCAGAGCAGATTAATACACCTGGTGGTTAAAAGCCTTTGGTAGGCACTGCTGGATTTGCTGTCCTGCTTCAGGAGCTGGGAGGTTGTAGATGCATGAACAGCTGGGACTTACAGAAAATTGTACCAGTGGAATGGGCATTTTGCCTCTCTGAATGTTTACTTCTCATGTAGCCAGGGGTATTGCAATTTTATTTTCAAGACTAACTTGACAGCTGCCTGATTTTACAGGAACATTTTTATTTTTCCTGGAATGTTTGTTTATACTTCCTATGCTTGACTGTTACACACGAGTCACTGACTCTCCATTTCCTTCCATGCCTTTTTCAGGCTCTCTCTCCTTCCTTGCCCAAGAAATCACGTCTGCCTGTGCTTGTGAGATCCTGCAGACCAGTAGGAAATGTGCCTTTGTCCTCCTGGCTGCAGAATTCAGAGCCACAGCATCGTTCCAGGGCACCTGGTGAGGGTCTGAGAGCCTGTGGAGTACAAACCAAACCATTGCAGGCACAACCTAAGGGAGAGTTACTGCCTGGGTCTGGAGCTGAAATCCTTCCAGGGGAGCCTGCACAGGCAAACACATCAGGGACAGGTAAATAAAGAACAAATCTGGTGCTCCTGCCTGGAATAGTGGCAGCTTCTCTTGCAGCAGAAAGTAAATGCAGATCATCTTTATCTATCTACAATACTGCCTAATCTACAATACTGCCTAATCTTGTGGGTTTCTTGACTAGACAGATATGTGTAGACCTTGAAAAAACACCTTTTTTGAGTTTGCCACTAAGATACAAACCAGCTTTTCATGGGACCAAAAGTGCTGTGTACATGTGTTAAGTCTGTAATAAATGGTAGATCACAGAGTGCCCACATATATCAATGTTTAGGTAAATAAAAAATTTCCTTAATAAGATGCCAAGTTTAATGAAAACTGTCTGTAATGGAGACAAGAGAGTATAAAAATCCTGGTTTTGTTTATGCTGGTTAATTAAACTTTTCCAATAGTCCACTGATCAGTCCAGTCAGCTGTGTCTGTTCCCACTGTGGCTGGGTTAATTTAAACTCAGTTGTTGACAAAGTACTGGGATCAGCAAAGTATGACAAATTGTAAGACACAGAGCAGTGGGTATTAGATAAAGATTTGGGGTGGTAGAAAAGTAAAAATGCACTTAGCAGTTAGATTAAAAACTGAGTAGGGGTGTGAAGTACAGGTAAGGGAGAGTAAATATAAAAATAAGACTCAATGAAATGGTGGGTGAGCCACTGTCAGACCCAGAGGTTGCAGAGACTTGTTAAAAATAACGTTGTTGTGGTAAGGCACAGATATGGTACAATTTGTTGTAAATACTTTGTGTGATGGGACTGAAGCAATTAATTCTAGAAGGTGCAAAATCCATGGAGAATCCTGAGAAGGGCAGGGCTTCTGAATTTGATCCTGAAAGGAATCATAAGCTGCAGTCCTGTGATTTCCTTGCCACTCAGATTTTTTCCCCTTGGGTAGCAGTTGTGCTGCACATTTGATGATTCTGAGTCTTGCTGTGGTGATTGCAGGAGATTGGTTTGTGATCAGTGCTCACATTGCAGAAACTTTTATACCTTTTCTCTAAGCTCCACATAAAACATTTAAAAATGCACTAGAGATTGATTTACTGTTCTATTACAAAGGGGACCTACAAATGTTTATCTTCATTTGTTAGTAGGAGCCTTTGCAATTAATTCTGAGTTGCTACCCTTATAATTAGTAGAAGTATTTAAAGTTACTCATATTATCAATAAAGATTGCCCTGTTCCAAACTGTCAGAGAACCAGGTTTGTGTTTGTGAGGTGAGGGGTTTTTTTTTACTTTTTTGATTTTATTTACTGGTTTGGTTGATTGGTTTTGGTTTGTTTTTTTTTTTTTTTACTATCCGCACTTAATTTTTTTTCAGTCTCTTACTGACTTCTATTTTACCTTTCCCCACTGTTCTCCAGTTGTCTCATTGCTCAAGCTGGATAATACTGAGACCCAGGTGGAGTTGCAAGATGTTGGTCCAGGTACAAGGGACAAGAATGAAAATGTAAAGGACAAAAATCAGCAAAACTATCAAGGTAGAGCATTTATATGGTACAGAATTAAAAAAAAAAAAAGAAAATTAAACAACTTCAGTTTCTTCTGAGTTGTACAAAATTGTAAATTGCTTCAGGTAATCATCTCCCTTCCTGTTATTTGTGGATTTTAAATCTGGTTTTCTTAGCTGCTATGGATTAATTGCTCCAGGAATCCAAGTTGGTCTTTCAGGGTTGTGCTTTCAGAAGGGCCAC
This sequence comes from Buphagus erythrorhynchus, assembly GCA_013400855.1. Classification (NCBI taxonomy): domain Eukaryota; kingdom Metazoa; phylum Chordata; class Aves; order Passeriformes; family Sturnidae; genus Buphagus; species Buphagus erythrorhynchus. Next base: position 24,643 of record VZTT01072221.1, read on the forward strand.
AGGGATTTATGAGTCTGGTTTCCAGTAAAAATAATGAGTTGTGTGCCTGACTCTGATCTCTGTTGCTAATGTCCTCACTTCTGAACTCCTCTCTGAATTAAATGTTTGTTACTGTTTCTCCATCTAGTTCTGAACTATTGGAATGAAGCAACTGAATGATAGAATTTTGCTTATCTGAATTATTTGAAGGCATTCAAGTAGACTGAAACCTAATGGAATCATTTAATGAAAATGTAAATAGGCTTAGTGCTGTGTGTTCCATGTTTCTGCATCATCCATTAGTCTTTTTTGGGAGGGCTTGGGTAACCTGAGTTGCACTGGAGAGTGCAGAGGATGTGGCCAGTTCTGTAATCCTGTGGTGTGCAGGGTCCTGCTCAGTGTACCCTTTGGGGGTGTGCACAGGGAGCTCATTAGTTCTCCTTTTTAATTAAAGGGCACTTGTGCATTAAAAGCCATAGCCAGTGCTCTGATCTGAAATGTTCTTTGTTAGTATCTGTTTTGATTTTCTCTGTTTTCTGGAATGATGCATGGAATCAGGGTTTCAGAGTTTGGATTCATCTGGTGTTGGGTTTTTTGCCCTCTGTGTTACTGCAGCAGGAGTTAATGAATGAAGTGCTGTGTTCCCTTCTTGTGTCCTCCAGAATTCATACCCAGGCATTTCCTGGGAAGCACTTCCTTCCTTTGGAATGCCACTCAGAATGAGTAGAGTGCAGCAAACATCCTCTGGCCTTGGTCTCAAATCAGAAAATGGTTTGGGTTGGAAAGGACCTTAAATCCCATCCCCATCCCCATTCCACCCCTGCCATGGCCAGGGACTCCTCCCTCTGTCCCAGGCTGCTCCAAGCCCAGCCTGGCCTTGGACATTCCAGGGCTGAGGCAGCCACAGCTTCTCTGGGCAATGTTGCTATCCCAGAATCACAGCTTCATTTTATTCCAGCTTTTAGGTACTATTTATTTTTATTCTCCTTGGTCTTAGTCTTAGGCTTTCATACAGAGCTGCTCCCCCTGAGTTTTTATACTGATTTACAGCTTGAACCTGGACATTCAAATTCTCCATGGAAACCAATCTGAAAGTATTGCAACCTGTCTGAAAGATCAATGAATTGGCTCCCAAAAGGGAAGTTCTAATTCATAGTGATCTTTTGCAGAACTAATAGAAGGGGAAAATTTAATTTACTGGTAACTAGAAAATAATAATAATTTTGCTGGCTACTTACACATACAGCCCTCAACATGCATGGAACTATAAACATGGATTATCTGTAGGAATATATGGCTTTTATTGGGCTGAATCTGAGGTGATTGCATTACTTAGGGATGGCAAAGTCACCTGAGGGATGTGATGTTCATATCAAATGTGTGCCTGTAAAACCTTTAACACCAAACACTTTAGTGGAGTTTGTTTAGAACACCATTTAAAAAGAAATTATTATAGCCTCCTTTTCAAATCTGACTATATTGTTGATAGTCTTTTTAAAATTCCACTGACTTTATGCTCCAATTGGTTTTGTATAGATTTTTGAAGTGGGGAGAAGAATATTTAATTAGAAGCTTTAGGAGGAGCTATGTGAAGTCAGAGTCTCCTTTGCCTCATGTTTGGGGTTATCTTTGTGGCTGGAAAGGTCTGGGTTTGATCAGTGTCTGATTCAGGAGAGCATATGGAAAAAGGAATTTCCAAGCATTTGGGAAGAGAAAGTTGATTGTATTTTGAGTATTGTTTATTTGAAAGGTAACAAAGGGTTTGAAATACTTGATGTGCAAATTGAATTAATGGCAAATCATAGAAAGAGGTCAAAAGTCCCAAACTAATAATGTATAGCTTGTAATTACCTACATTTTGATTCTGCTATTATAGAATTGAAATAATTCATTCTAGTGCTGGTAAGAACAATGTCAGATAAAGAAATGCTGATATTCACACACAAGCCTCCTGTTTTTCAGAAATACAACACAATCATAACATTAGCAATGGGAATATCCAGAGTTCATTAAAAGAGGTGGATGAAGAGTTTTATTCCATGGGACACGAGGACATTGACTCAGCCCCTGCACCTCCAGGCTCCAAGTGCCTGCCTGCTCACCAAGGGAGTGGAGCAGGAGCAGATGCACTTGATGGCTGTGAAGGCACAGAGGATATAGAGGAATTGAAAGAAAGAGTTAAGAATATGCAGTGTGAGCTTGAAAAGTACAAAATGTTCCTGCTGCAGCTGCAGGGCTCTGACCAGCTCTTGTTCAGTGGTGTTTCCAGTGGAGCTGTGAGTGATGCAGCCCTGCCTGTGGAAGGGTTTGTCACACAAGTGCAGGATACAGCCATGGAAGGAGTCCAGGCATCCTCTGGTGTCCCTCAGCTGGATTATGAGATCCACACCAAAACCAGGGATTCTGAGTCTGTGGAAGCACCTGATACATGGGCAGCACAAAACCTTAAGGAGCTACTGTTGGCCAATGAGGCAGAACTTGACAAAGAACAAGTTGTGAATGTGCATCTTGATGAAATGTATCCTCTTCAGAACAGCCTGAGAGCAACATCACCATCCAAGTGAGTAAAACTGCTGCTGTGTGAGGTTCCCTTTTGTAAACAGCAATACCAAATAGCACAGGAAGGTGAGATGAGGGTAATTTTATTCACAAGTGTTGTTACAGTAAAGGCTAAATTTCACTAACATTAGCATAAAGGAACTGAACTGTTTTCTTAAAAGACCCTTAAGTACAAAACTGATAAATTGGTGTCATCATCTGTGCCAGACACATCTGTCTCTCCCCACACCTCTCTTGGCTGTAAGAGATCTTCTCTTGAGCCCACTCAGATCTCAGGCTCACCTCTGTCATCAAAGCACACAGCTCTGCATCACTCAGGGCATTTTCAGGTGCCAAGTGTAGGAAAATGGGACACCCCATTTAAGACAGAAATGTTTCTGTGGGCAGTGGGCTGGCAGATTGGTGCTGGCCCTTCTGTTTGAGTGCCCAGACTTGATGTGTAAACATGGGATGTTCACGCTCTAGTTCTGATTTACTTTGCAGTTGAGGGCTGTAATGCCTTCCTGTGAAGGATGTGAGAGGAGATAAATATAGAAATTAATGAATGAAATTTTATAGCATAAGCTCATAAGCTGGAAAATCATTTATGGGAGGCTGAAAAGTATCAGTCTTGGATTTAGTATGAGACTTGGGGCAGCATTTTGGCTGCATGTGTACAAATTGCAAACATAAAATGGGGGATCACAAGAGTGAGCCTTTTTTAACATCCACCCCCCTTTTCTCCCTTTTAAATATTGTTATTGTCCTGAGGGCCTGTGGAATACCAGAAACTGTAACAAAGAAAGGCATTCAGCCTTGTGCCTTTCTTCCAAATGCTTGAGTAGAAATATTTGGAGACAGTGAACAACCACCAGCATGTACTATTGTGTATGTCTGAATCTCACTGTTGTAAAATACACTGGTGGTGCAGAGTCACAGAAATTTACATCCCTTGAAAATATACCTCAAAAAAAATATACCTCAAAAATATACCTCATCCATTTTACAAAGAAAGATCTAACTGTAAATTAAGCACTGAGACCCAGTGGATCACTGTGAGGTTTTTATGGCCACTGTCTAGGACAATGTCATGAGTCACAAGTGACAGACCCCAAAATGAGTTATGCATCTCTTCCTATGCAAATGACAGTAAAAATGCTGTAACAACCCACATCACCATGGATTGTGGTTGATTCCCTGCATCTTTTAACATCTTCTCTCCTTTTTTTTCCTGCTAATGGATGATTCTGGAAAAAGAACTCTACCCGTGGTACAGACAGTGGCAGTACAAAGGGGATGCCTACATTTGGAAGCGTAAATTCAATAAATAAATTCAGTTGATCTGAGTTGAAATTTATATCCTGGCTTGTGGAGTGCAGGAGTTTAGGCACCACAGTGGTTGTCATTGTTTCTTGCAATACACATTGCAGAGATGTGGAGAATTTTCAGACTGGGTGAAGCCATCAGTTCAGAAAGTCCAATACTGTGGTTTTGGCAGGAAATACATAAAGTTTCGGAGAAATTTGGCAGTTGTCTGCTTCCACAGGGAGTTAAGAAGACCACAAAACACTAAACAAAAAAAAATCCCCAACCAGTCAGGAAAAATATGTGTGTTCTTGAAAATTCTTCACATGTATTCACTCTAATTTAATTTGGCACCTCTGCTGCCATCCATGTTCTTTCCAAGCAGGCCATCAAGTCATCCCATTAGTTTTGGCCCATTTTACAAATGATGCAGTTAAGTGAAGGAGAATAATCTCTAAATACCAAACTCAACAATCAGAGACAATACATCTCTCATTGTGGCTGTTAAAAGCATTTTAAAAGCAAATTGAGCCACATAAAATAATGGTTTAGGAATAGAAGTTTAATTCCCTTTTTATTTATATTTAAATGTCATTTATGGCCAGCAAGCTTTGCAGCTAATTTCATTTTCTCAGATATGATTCTTTAGTTCATTCCCAAGTTCGGGAGCTGTCCTTCCAGTGCCAGCAAATCAAGGAGATCCGCTGTGGCTGTGTCACCTACCACGAGCACCTCAGCAGCCTGCTGAAAGCCTTTGAGGAGCTGCTCCAGGCCAGCCATGTTGATTATGATGTTGCTGAAGGCTTTCGTGAGCAGCTGAACCAGAGTGTGCTGCTGTTTGAGAAACTGGAAATGAAATTCCTCTACGGTGAGCAGCAGTGTTTTGTGTTTGTTGTCACACAGATTAACGCCCTTGGAATGGGAAGGATTGTATTTGCTTGTTGGTGAAAAGAAGTTTTCCTTGCTGGTGGTTGCTTTAAGATGTTTTATGGGGAGGACTGTCATGGAAGGTAAAATTTTTATGATCCAGCAAGAATCACAGAATTGGAAGGGACCTCTGGAGATCATCCAGTCCAAGTCCCTGCCGAGGCAGGGTCACCTGGAGCAGGTGACACAGGAGCGTGTCCAGGTGGGTGTGGAATGTCTGCAGTGAGGGGACTCCACACCCTCCCTGGGCACCTGTTCCACCCTCAGTATAAAGAAGTTTTTCCTTGTGTTGAGGTGGAATTTCCTGTGTTTTAGTTTATGGCCATTACTCCTTGACTAGATTTTACTTTTGTAGCTGTACTCTTTATTGACACCTGCTATTTGGGGTCATGTCAACACAAACATATTTTAACTGTCCGAAGTCCAGTGGTTATATAAAAATTTTGTTACACATGGCTTCAGGGTCAGCCCAGCTGACTACTGAAGATGCTTGGGGACATGAGTTAGTGTTGGGCCTGGCAGTGCTGGGGTAATAGTTGAACTCCATGACCTAAGATGTCTTTCCCAACTCAATTATTCCATGATTTTCCTAAGGGATCTGCATTTTGCTGCCTGCTATTCTGGCTGGTGGAGAAATGTATGCTGCCTTTCCTAAGAGAGCTACAATACAACCATGTTTTGGAAAATGAGAATCACAATTGACATTTGGCACTTGAAGGAAGAGTATAACCTGGTCATTGCCTTCAGTGTGCAGTTTGAATAAAGTTAGCAGGAAAATGCTGGAAAAGGGATGCTGTTGTGAGGAAAAGCAAGCAAGACCTTTTCCTGGCATCACAAGTGCTGCTCTTGCTGACCCAACCAACCAGCAATCCTTCAGAGATGGCAGCTGCAGGAGTGAATCTCCAGCAGAACACTTGAGGTGCCTGAGAGAGGGACCTGGCCTCACATCCCCCTGGATTTGGCTCTGGGAGCTGCCTGCCTTTGTTCTGCCCCATTTGGGGCCCAGCCACAGCATGGTCTGTGTTCTGCCTTTCATTACAGACTGTGGCAGGATGTTGCAGTTTTGATTGCTCATATAAAGCAGCTGTATATGAGAAAAAGGTATTACAGCCTTGTGTCATAGCAGGGTAATAAAAGATTGAGTGTATTCAACGATTTCGGTGGCTACAGAGATTCCTTGCATTGCAAATGAGAAGGCTGTAGTGAATAAACATTAAATGCCTTTAAACCAACAGATGGTATCCTATATACTATGAAAAGTCACTGACAACCGAGACAATTCAATATATCTAACACAATGGTGCTGCATTGAATCACACATTAAAGTAAAATGATGTTTGTAGGGTTGTAAAGAACATCCAGTGTACTAAGAATTGACTGTAAAGAAGAAGCATGAACAGCTGCCTGTCTCTGCATTTCCATCCTGACCTTCAGTTCATTCCCCTGAAATTTCAGCTGTGCAACTCTTCCCTGCCACTTTTGCTTAATTGCACAAAAATTTTAAAATATGGGGAGCCAAGGTGACACCACCAAGCTCTTATTTCTTTATTCAAATTAGTGTCTGAGTCCAGATCTCTTGCACTGAATTGTGCCTGTGCTCACACACAATTCCACAGAGAATGTTGCAGGCAAAATCCTGTGTGTGCTCCTTCATTAAGGATGACTGGTTAGCCTGACTCCAAAAAAAGCACAAAAAGTCCAAGTGCAACGGAATTGTTTTTATATAAATGCTATTGAAGAAGTAACAAAATGTGCCTGTAATCCTTTTGCCATATAGCACAATTATTTCAAATTGATATGCTAATTAAAACACCAAGGCTGTAAAATCTGGCACCTGTGGTCCCTGATGATGTTTTTTTTTGTGAGTTCCAGAGCAAGCTATTGCTTTGTTGTTGGGGTATAAATAGTTTTGGTCATGTACAGCATTTGACACTAATACAAAGTGTGTTAGTATCTGTTGACTCCTCTAATTTCTCATTAATTTACCACTCTGTATTTAAATAGAGTAAGCTGGAGGGAAGAAATTGTAATTCTCAGTACGTGTTTTTAATCAGCTGTCTCTGCTTTGCAGGAGAATCAATAGGTACAGAAGTCACTATACTGTATGAATTAGCTCAAAGGTAAGAGTGCAACTGAATGTTTAACAAAAATATGGTTGTTTCATAAGTTGATAAGGATATTCTATGTTTTGTAGCATGTTTAGCTGTTTGGCAGGGCTTTGCTTTTAATATCTATTTTGTTAATAAAACACCCATTGAAAACAGACTAAGGCTTTTTCCCCCCTTCTCACCAACAGTGAGATACTGAAAGAGAAACATTGTGCCACCAGGATTGTTCTTTTCATGAACAAAATGAAACGTGTCCATAACCCACTGTGGTGCATGCTGAGACATTGTCCTGGGCAGGTGCCAGGGGGGACAGTCCCTCCCTGTGTCCCCCTGCCCTTGGGACTGGCTCAGGGTCACTCAGTGCAGCACTGCTGAAGTTCATTGTCACAGCACCTTGATGCTGAAGGTGAGGAGAGCAGGTGTTGTTGTGCTGTTTTTGTTGGTTTTCTGCCAGCTTGGGATTCTTCTGTGCTGCAGAAATCCTCAGCTGCCTGTTCAAGGCAGCTTGAGGTCCCCTGAACACAAAGGTGGCTGCCTGGTGCTGGAAAATACAAAGTAGGCTGGAGGGCCAGTGATGATTCCTGCTGACTTCAGTGAGCTCTGAATTTCATCTTGATACAGCCTCTGATGTGCAGTGGTTTTTCATGCCCTGTCACATAAATTTACCTTTAAATTGGTGTAAATTTGGCACCCTCTGTTCACGCTTTCCAAAGTCATAGAATGACTTTTATATCTTTTATATTTTAAACTGTTTTGTTTGGCACAAAAGGAATAATGAGAAGAATGCCACCATGTACCAGCATCTGCAGGATGAGTCTCCTGTGCCATCTGCTCTTCACAGCTCCTCTGACTTTGAATTGTCAGAGAAGTCTCCTCTTGGCTCACCTGAGCACAGGCATGACCTAGAAGGCCAGCACAGCACACTGCCACCTCTGCCAAGCAAGTTTCCTCCAGGTAATGTTTTTCCCATAGAAGATTTGCTGGATATTGGGAAAAGCTGATAAATAACACACAAGGGAACTAATTAAGATATAATGAAGAATGTTTGTCTGCCTCAGCTTTCCAGTTCCTTGCATAATCATTGCAATTTCAGTGATAAGACACACAGAGATGGCAACCATCTGATCCACCCTGTTTGAGGCAGTATAAAGTGTGCTGGTTTGTGTCCTTGTTGTTTTAGGCTACCAGCTTTTGTATTGCTCCAGATGCTTTTAAAATAGACAAGTTATAAGGTGAAAATAGACAATTGTCAAGAGATTATTATGTGGAAAAGGAGATATTTTCCAGTTTTATAGGAACCAGTGTTGTTTCCTTGAGAATTGTTAAGTGCTGCATAATTAATAAGTGGTGTCATGTTTGACCTGGATAGTTCCACTAAACACAAGTGATACTTGCAGTACTTTATTGGCAGCGATGAAAATTTAATAGCTGAGCTGGCACATCCTGTTCAGGGAGAACTATTGCATAGAAAAGCAGGAGTGTGTGACATGGATAAACTGACACATCACACAGTGACAGGCAGAACAGATCGGCTCCTGAGCAAGGATGAAACTTGCAGCCAATGGAAGAAAAATTGTAGAATGGTAAAGCAAGAAGGAAAAGGTACAGTAATGAAACTTGATACAACAGATTGCTTTATTGTGGAGTGCATTGTGTAAGTCAAAGTCAAATTTCTCTCTGAGTTACTCTGGGAGCTTCCTATTGTTGTAAGGAAAAATGTGTGCTAGTGGTGTGTCGAGCTGGAACGTGGAGCTGCATTGCAGATCTTTGGATTCTTTCCTCAGTACAGGGAATGTTTAAGTAGATAAAATTGTTATCTACTCCACTTTTGTAGAAAGAAGAAATCTGAAGAGCCTTAAAACTCTGGCCCATTGTTTAAGTTAGAATGTAGAGTAGGAGTTGTCACTGAATGCTTGGTTTGAGCACTGTACAGGAAAAGAGTGTTGTGGAGTCAGATATTCAATATCTGCCATTTTTAACAGCTCAGTGTCATCTTTTAGCATTAACATTCATTAGATTTGACAAGAGTACCTAGTGTAAAAGAATACAATCATCTGCTCTAAATAAGAAGTGGTCTCTTGCTTTATTTAGAGTTATTAATGGAGCATCTGCAAGAAATTAGAATCCTGAGACAACGTTTAGAATACTCCATAAAAACTAATGAGAGACTGAGGAAGCAGCTTGAGAGACAAGTAACAGACAAAGAACTAGATCAAGGTAAGAATTCATTTAATGAGAAACTGAATCCATCTTTCCTGCTGAGAGCCTGAGGGATCAAATGCCACTGGAAAGGTTTGGAGCCACCGTTCTCTGTTGCTGGTGTTCAGCCTGTCTGGAAGCCAAGCTCTGAGGTGGATTTAAAACTTTTCACAAGTAGCCAGCTTTCACTGAAGATGCTTTTGGAGCACCTTTTGAAACACCTCATCTCTGTATTTTTCTACACTTTGCTTCACTCTCCTTCCCACTTTTCCCCCATAGGAAAATTGATTAATATGCAATATTACTCAGACTGGAAGCAGGTAATAAATACAGACATACTTTCCTTTTCCTCAGTTCCACTGGTATTGACATTGGATTCATTATGTTTTACATCATCCCCATGATCCATTTCTGTTGTTGTTTAAATGGAGGCAACCTGCACATGGCAGTTTGCTTTCAGGAATAATTTACAGTGATGGAAAGGTGGATAAAAAGCATCCATTTCATTCGTGAAGTATTTACACTGCTGGAAAGGCATTCTGTGCTCATGAAATAACCACACTGAAACACTTCCAACTCTTTTACAGCTTCATAAAGATTCTGGCAAGGGCATCCATTAATGCAGTGAAAGTATATTTTCTTTATAAACTGTCTTATGCCTTCCATCTGTCTTCTTGTTGCCTTAGCACATCTACCACTGTGTGCAGGAGAAATTTGGAAAAGTAGAGGAAAAAAGCAACTACCTGTTAGAACAGCTCCTTTTTGTCACTGTGTTCTTTCAGTTCTTGTTTCTCTCTGTATCAAAGATCTCTTTCATGCTATCAGATATGCACATGCTGTCTTGCAGGTGATGCTCCTTTTTCCTGATAAGATGAGCTTGCTTTGACTTTCAGTGTAAAAAGAAATTCTTAAGTGAAGCTGAGAGGATTCCCAAGGGCATGTTGGGAATGAAGGAGGGCAGGTTAAGCTGAAGGAGGGCAGGTTAAGATTGGGTATTGGGAAGGAATTGTTCCTGTGCAGGTGAGGAGGCCCTGGCACAGGGTGCCCAGAGCAGCTGTGGCTGCCCCTGGATCCCTGGCAGTGCCCAAGGCCAGGTTGGACACTGGGGCTTGGAGCAGCCTGGGACAGGGGGAGGTGTCCCTGCCATGGCAGGGGATTGGAGCTAATTGAACCCTAAGGTGCCTTCAAAGCATTCTGTGACTTGCATTCGACATTTTTGCTTTAAACTGAATGTCCTCAGTTTGTTTTCCTTTAAAACACAAGGCCAAGTTGTAACATACTTAATTGTTTATGGCAACCTGCTAAATTCATGATATTGAATCGTTTGTTCAACGAAAGTTATTGCATAGATTTATTCTTGTCTAATAAATATTGTATGGATGTATATACACACATCTGCCCACTGTTCTTGCCATGTTATTTTTAATATTTAGATTCTTTAAGTATTTAAATGCCTCTGGGCTTCCAGTATCCTATAAATGACTCAAAAGCTGGTAATGACTACATCATTCCTGTAGAGCTGAGGCTTGCAGTGCAAGTAGAACTAAAATAATTGCTTCAATCATTTCAAATTAGGCTTCAAAATAAAATCAAAGGTTTAATTTTGAGTGTTCTATGTTTCAAATGCTCTTAACAGCAGTTAACATTAAGAGGGGGTTTGTTTTCTTTTTTTAACTCACAACTAGCTGATTTTTCTACTCAGACTTCTCTTCAGCTTTTGAATGCTTTTATTTTGCTTTCCCTGGGAGTGAATATTTCCTTCTTCATTGCTGTGATTTTCAATAGTGCCTTTCTTTCAGTCGGTGTTTCCTTTGAAACCTTCAAGGTATGCATCCTTAGCACTCACTTTTTCAGCACCAACCAGAATGAGAACTCAAGTGTATTGCAATTGTGGGCCCTGATGCTCCACTTTCCTCTGGTTACATGGACCTTTGCCTCTGTGGAGAGAGTAATTGATGTCAGCAGGGCTCTGCACAGAGGTAGCAGTCTCAATAGTGGGTCAAATTGTGGGATTGTGGCCCTATTACCACTGGCTCTACATTATCCCTTATTATGTAAGATAACCAATAGTTATATTCTGAAGCCTTTCAGTAGAACTGTGATAGCATAACTTTTCAAATAGGATAAAGCTGGGTGATGGGAAATAAATTAAATTAGAATCAAGATGAGACCATCAAACCTTGCCACTTCAACTTGGATTGCTTTGTTACAGTCTGAAAGGAGAAAGCCTTTTGAGTTCACATAGCTGCCTCAACTCTTTAACATATAGATAGTAAAATGCCATTAGTGCCAGGCTTCCAGAGCCTTTGAGTCTTTCAGCAGTGACAAGAGGTTCATATCATGGCACACTACATCCCAGTTAGGTAGTGGGTAAAAGCTTCAATTGGGATTACAATAAAATGAGATTACTTAGAGGAAGTGCAGCACATCAAATTGAATTGAACTGCCAGAGCTGAAAGGCATCCTCCTCATACATTCAGCTAATTTTTTTGCCAGCTGGTTATTTCTCTATTAACCAAATAGTTGACACTCATGTACTTACCTCAGGCTTTAAAGTGTGGGAGTTACTGGGATAACCAATCAGCTGAAAAATGCTTTTAATTCCAGTGGGTCCTGAAGTGTTTTACTGACTATGAGAAGGTTACAAAGAGCAATAACAATGGCTTGACTTGCATTTCAGAGGCAGCACCTTGAGAGTGGGATGAGGCACTTTGCAGGCTGTGCTGCACAGTGCACATCACTGGGGGATGACTAGCACCAGTACAGTGCATTGAGCATTGCCTGGGCTGGGATTTAACTGGCTGGATACAGGATTTAACACTTAGATTCACTTGGCTAGTGCAGTCAGATCCTCAGAGCAGGATTCATCACCCTTATGTTTGTCAAAGTCAGACATTTAATTCGTGCTGATTACCCAGAGCTGCTCGTGGAGGCACTGGAGAGAAATTAAGTTCTTGGAGGACAGGGGATCTCATCCTCAGAGATGTGAGGAGAGCAGACACAGGGTGAGTTGAGCTCTGGAGGGGCCTGTTCCTCCCCTTGGCTGCTGATGGGTGATCAAGACCGGCTCAGTTATCTAAATTTTACAAACAGGGATTTAAGAGGGATAAATCTTCATCCCTGTGATCATAAATGGGCTCTGAGTTTGTAATCTGAGGCCAAGATAGTGACTCCAGCCTTATGCTCTTGCCTGTGTGGTAACAAATCTATCACCAGACTTATTTCCAAGCCTCCTTGCATTAACCCCTGTGGATTAGCTGGTAGAATCCCATTGTTCTCTAAATACTAAATACAATGGAGTATGAACAGAGCAAGACTAAAATCCATGGTAAACCCTCCTACAGTTTTCTTTTCAAACCATAGCTAAGTCACAAAATACTCCTGCATTTTGTCCTGTTGGGGTTTTAGCTGATAGGTAAAGACTGCCAGGGATAATTCTGCACTTTTAGTAATGGTTGCCCAGCAATGAGAGGCACTTGTGCTGCACAGGGCTTTGGATTACTTGGCATTAACCTGAGCTGCCTTTTAGCCTGTAGTGATAACCTTCAAAATATATAGGGGAGAAATAGCTTTTATAGCATGTTTTTCTGCAATTTTTTAAATTGTTCTTGTCTGGAAAGTTTAATCTTTAATGACCTAGAGATGACTCATATATCATCTTTTATGTATATATTTATAGGTTCTGCAAACATTTTTATCCATGGCTCAGAGCAGCATAATTCCCTGACTTCTGAAATACATTTCCTGAGGAAGCAAAATCAAGTTCTGAATGCAATGCTAGCAAAAGGATCTAGAGGTAAAAATGTAAACTGTTCTTTACAGGAATAGCCTGCAATTCATCCCAGATCAGAAAACAATAAAATATTCACAGTCCATTCACTCAATTGACTTAACCATTCTTTGAACCCCTGAAATTCCATGCTCAACCATAAGCATTCAAGCTGGGATTAGCAGTAGTGGAGTAGCAGCTGGTTTTTTTTTTATAGTCTCTGAAAAAGCTGATTTAGTTAAAAATCATAGCCTTAGTGTCTTGTGGGCATTGCAGATACCTTGTGTTTCTTCTTGTTTCAGATAAACAAAAGGAAAACGAAAAGTTAAGAGAATCTCTTTCTAAGAAGAATGCAATCATTGAGCATCTTCGTGAGGACCATGAATGTGTCAAGAAGGAAAATGAAAAGTTGCAGAAACAAATGTGCCAAAAGGAAGATGAAATCAGATACCTGACATGTCAAATTTACAGCAGTCGCAATGAACTGAACAGGTATTGATCCTGTCCACATTTAAACAGTCATTTGGAGAAGAGCTTGTCAGTGTGACAGGCATGTGTTTAGCCATAGCCATTTACATTAATGAGGGGCATGGAAATATTCAAAAGGCAAGGGAAGAATTACTGAGGGAAAGAGGAATGGATTTGAGATTTTGAAAAAAATACCAGAATTTAACTCAGCTGTTTTTTGGGACTTTAACAGGTTGCAAACAGAAATTAATGTAAAGCAGCACCAGCTCTCTGAGAATGAGAAGCTGCTGCAGTCGCTGCGGACTGAGATCAAGGTTTATGAGAAGCTGGAAGAAGCAAGAAGGAAGGGGACAGGTATAAATGTACAATGTCTCTGTACCCTTTGCCCTTGCACCTCTTCCCTCTGAACATGCTCTTGTCAAAGGCCAGAAGGGCTGGGTCACTGTTCCTTTGCTCCTGACAGCCTGCTGCTCACATGGGGTGACTGTGAGCCTGGGATGTGTCAGATGTTGACTAGACATCCCCAAGTTTCCTTTATCTTTTAAGCTAAGCTAAAAACCAGAGTTGAAGACTTAATGGCTCAGGCTGGATGAGTTTCCTAGGGATCTTAGATATTTACTTGTCACCTACAAACCTACTGCTGCATCCTCCCAGGTCCTGCTTACCCAGGTAGCTTGGAGCTTTCTCTTGGCTGAAGGTGGGGGGAGAGGCTTCTCCCTGGGGCTGGCAGAAGTGCTGGCACTGCTTTCTGAATTAGGTGTTAAATAATTTCCTGTCCACTTTGCTGTCAGTAAAGGTGAGAGGAGGACTGGAGCTCAGCTGAGTTCTTCTTCTCCCTTGGAAGGAACCTGTGCCACCACTTAGCTGTTGGTGTGCTGAGCTCAAGAGTGAGATGCTGTTCATTGCTGAAAAGCCCTTTCCACATCCAGCACATTTCCCACTGGAAGTTCTTAGAAAGTTGATTTTTTTTCCCTGCTGCTCCAAGTGTTTTGCCCTGCTGCCCTGGTTTTCCAGGCTGGCTGCAGCAGAAGAATGCTGTTGGCACGAGGCTTTAGGGCAGAGTTGGCTCGGGGGTGGAAGGGATTCTCCTTGCAGAACTCCTGATGTCATTAGAGAGTGGCAGCACCCTCCTCATGAGCTGAGCCCCTTCCCACTGCCTGGAAAACACCCTGAGCAGCTGGATTTCAGCAGGAAAGAATGCATAGAGTTGTTTGTGTACTGATCTCTTTCTGTGAGAAGGCAAACACAGCCCTTGCTTCTCTCAGGTTCAGATTTGTTCCTCTGGTTGCCAGGTGATCACTGTTTTCTTTTTCCTTCAGTGAATAAAATTAAACTCCCAGTTCTATTCCTTCCTTCCTCCACACTCTCATGTTCCCCATTCCTTTTCCTTTCCCCAAACTGTGCATTAATGCATTTTGTAAATCCTCTTCATTCTCCTTTTATCTAATATTTTAGCTTTTGGCATGAGACAGAGTAGCTTTTGTGGACAAAGTAAAAAACAGTTTTAAACTCTTTAAATCTTTCAAGGGTAGAAGCAATTAAGACATGCTTTTTTTGTCAAACCATTATCTTAATGCTGTTTGTAGTTAATTCTTAATATTGAGGATAACACTGGCTATAACTTACTTGCTGAGTGTTCTAGTGGGTAATATTATTTTAATTGTTAGAGATGTTTGAATGTTTCTTTTGAAATTCTCCCAGATCCCAGATGTGATGCCTCAGAAGAATTCCGGAAAGATCAGAATAATCCACTGGATTTACAGGAACTGCTGGCTGAAATCCAGAGCCTGAGAGTGCAGCTGGAGAGGAGCATAGACACCAACAAGTCTTTGCATGAAAAATTAGAAGAACAGCTTTCCAAAGGGAGGAGAGAGGAAGTGGGACCAGTGTCAGCTGTTAATATCAACTGTGTGTTGAAGGCAGGCTCTCAGCCCTGTGCAGGACTGGATGGTACTGTGCTCTCTGTGCTGTTGGGGGCTGCAGAACCTGTGCCTCATTCTTTAAACATGCTCTTACAGCCTTAAACAACATCAGCTCTCCTCAAATCCCTCTGCTGTTAGAGCTGGGGTGTGGAGTGCACACTGCACTGTCCTAGGGCCTCCAGCTGCTGCTTCCTTTGCATCCAAACAAAGCATTTGCAGAGTCTCTGGGATGGGAGGATGCCTGCAATAAATTCCTATAAATTTTGCTCACCTGGGGGGTTCTTTTTTCACTGCTGAGCTCTATACTGTTGCTAAGGTTGAGTGTGTATTACTCAAGAATGATCAATAAGTGCACTAAATGGGCTCTGGATAAATCAGTTGTCCCCTCTTTGCCCTTGAGGAATATTTTACCTTGATTTCAATCACTGTTAAGTGATGCTGTTTTAGCAAAGGAAGGAAAGTGTAATGTTTACAGCCAGGGTTAGGTTATTGTTCCAGTATTGATGTACATGGGATACAGAGGGCACGAGAATCTTCCTCCTTAAAGTGCTCTGCACATCAAGATAAAACCACATGGACCAGAAAGATTCCTTGGAATGTCAGCAGCTGAGTTCTTGGGATGTGCTTTTCTCATAGGTGCTTAGGAAATTTGGAAGTCCTGAAGGAGGAGTATAGAGACAATCTTTAGTCTGGTACAGCTGTGAAAAATGTCCTACTTCTTGTGGAATTAATGGGAAGCTTATATTTGTTAATAAAACATGCTCATCAGGATGTATTTTAGATTTTTAAACTATGGTTTGATTTTGGGAGATACCTACAATTTAGATAGATGCTCAGGTATAAATGTAGGTAAATACTGGAAGATCCATGGCATAATAACAGAAAAATCAGCTGGTTTTCCAGAGTCCAAGTATAACATCAGCAATAAAAAGAACTGAAGAGCTGGGAGGTTGTTTTTTTTTTAATGCATGTAAACATCTAATAATACAGCTTTCCTTCTCCCTTTTGATATGTAGAAAATCTCTGCAACTGCCCTGCTGCCAGGAGAAACACTTGTGAACTGCAGAGGCAGCAGAACAGACGCTGCATTTCAGCAGAGAAACCAGGTACACCCAGACCGGGAGAAATCAAGCACAAATTAATTTTTTTTGTGTGAGGATAAAAACAAATGACCCGATGTCTCTGTCTCTGGCCCAGGTAGTCAGGCAGCCCCTGAGGGTGAGGTGGACAGTGGCTCCCTGTGCAGCAGCTCCTGGGGCTCCAGCAGGACGTGCACCCCACGCCTGGTGCCCGGCCACCGCATGTGGGCGGACAGGAGCGGCCGGCACGTCCTGGGGCTCATCGAGGACTACGATGCCCTGAGGAAACACATCTCAGAGGGGCAGCAGGTGCTGGCAGACATGGAGCTGGCTCTCAGGGAGGTCGCTGGCACCAAGCTGCAGGAGCCTGGGGTAAAGGTGAGCTCTGGAATCTGCTGAAGCAGGGTGGATTTTATCCAGAGTCACACAACGGCGCGACGGGAAGATCTGAGTGAGTAGCTCAGGACGCCTCAAGGTTGGCACAGTCAGCATCTGGATGGACTCAGTGTGATTCTGGGTTAGTTAATTCTAGGCCTCCAAGCAAGCTCACTTCCAGTTTAGGCTTTAAATGAGGTAAAACCACCTGGTTTTCCTATGGAAATCAGTGTTTGTTGCACTGGAAATGATAAAAAAGCCAAACAAAAGCAGCAGCCGAAAACCCCAGGTAAAAATCTAAAATGTTGTAAAGAGGGTTTAAACTAGGGGTGCATAAAAGTAACCTAAGAATAAAATTAATTAAGATTTTCATATAGTGAAGTCCTGAGATAAACCCAGGAAATATGATACAGAGCAGATAAAGTTCCCCCCTTAGTTGAATTCAGCCTTTTAGTAACACCAGGTTATAACTGTACATTAAAGATTGATGTATGCTGATGAGGCTTGTTTCATATTACATTCATATTTCAGGGAAGATTTTTTTATATTTTTCCACTTCCTTGTTATCAGTTGAACATTTAACAATATCATAAGCTAGACCAGAAGTTTGAATATTTCATTAATGATCAAATACTGTCTTCTGGGACTCAGTGTATCATCCTTTCTTCATTCTCTGACAGTGTTAGCCTTTCATGGTGCTCATGCTGCAGTCTTAAGGATGCTTAACCAATAAAATGTTTATTTTGTCTTGAATAACCTCAGTCCTTTCTGTCTAGAATAGGAGAACTAGTTAGTGTTTACTTCTGCTAATTTTCTCTTACGTAATGTTAATTTTTGGACACAGTAAATGATGGCATTTTTGGGGTGGTTTGAAAAGACAAATTTGCCTACAAGCTTCAATTAAAGGGAAAGAACAATCTGTGCATGTCTGTGGCATCTAATAAGGAGCTAAGAAACTTAAATCCCAGCAAGAAGGGCCTGGATCAGGCATGGGAAACAGCAGCCAGTGGTAAAAATAATGAACCCCTGGCATGGGAGGTGCTCAGACACACTGACTGGAGGCAATCTTGAGGATAGATTATGCCAGTGTTTAAAAAATTCCATGTAGTGCTTTCCTGCCTTGGAGAGGGAAAGGAAACTAAGTGTCTAATGAAGGTCCTTTTCACCCCTATGATTTTATGATAATATAAATGCTGTAAAAACCATGCTTGCTGCTCTTCAGAAAGCAGAAGGTCTTGACTGCAGGGATAAATTTGTGCTACTTATTTTTGCAGTTATAATTAGTGAAGCTGTTGAAGGTGCAGTCTGCAACAATTCTGAAATTCTTTTTGTGGTATCACATGTGTGCTCACACAGTCAAATGATGCCTGAATGACACTTAAGACTCTCTGAAGTATCATATATTTCCCAATGACCTAGTTAACATACTGATAATGACTGGAAAAGTAATCTCTCTAAGTTTTTAACTTGTTTTGTTGGTGTAAAGATAAAAGCAGTAAGTTTCACAATTTGCAGTTTCCTATCAAGCTTTACATCACTGAAGTTTCAGACTACTTAGCAAATGGGATATTTTATGTGACAGGAGGATTCTGGTTTGATAACAATGCTAAATAAATATTCAGATTGTATCCTGCATGGGGCAGGAACTGCAAATGCTTTTCTTTCATTACCCTTCCCCCTTCTGTAGCACCATTGCTTTGGTAATTCATTTGCTTCCCTCACATTCTTTCCCTCCTTTATTTCACATTTATGCAATTTCTTCCATTTGGTTTTCTCATCTGTCAGCAGAGGAAAACATTTTATGTGTACCCTGATAGTTATTTTAGCATTAAATGGAACAGTTTAAAGGGTCTGCTAAGGAAGAAGCATCTATATTGCTTAAATTGATGTCTGTAATCATTGACTTTCAAATAACATGACACAAAATGCAAATGAAGAAAGAAGAGAGTTGCCAACTGTTACCATGTGGCATAGCAAATCTAGTAAATATAATCTATTGTTAATCATGGTTATTGATTAGGATAAATCCCCTCCCTCACTGAAATTCTCAGATAATACATAATTCAGCAGCCTTTGTTAACTAACAAATTAGTTTTTATGGCACACAATGGCTGTGTACATTATCTTAAATATGAAATCACACAAGCTGGATTAAACCCATTAATTAAGATTACATTTTCCTAATGGTTTAAGTATAAAATATAAGATGTCTCTAATCCTGTGATACAGGTACCAGAGCAGGCATCCCTGCATGGCTTTTCCACCAACACTCACACAGTGCAGCAGATTTTAGAAGAGGCTGCACGTTCCCTGAAGCTTCTCTGGAGAGTTTCTCTTCCCCTGAAAGCTGCTCATGGTACTGCTCAGGGCATTCAGGTACTGCTGGGCTTCTTCTGGGCTTGCTTGGGGTTTGGGGGGTGGTTTTTTGGACTTTGGGAATGTCTCCAGGAAGATGCACCAGTTACAGATGGGGCATTTGGGAAAATCTTTGGAGAATCATGACCCTAGTCTCTGGACACATGGATTTAGTGTGAGGCTGAGTATGTCCTGATCATCTTGTATGGCCAGGTGTTCATTTCCAACTTTGTAAAAAAGATGGAATATCTAATCCTGTTATGTGAGATTCAGGAAATCCAGGGAGGTGGCACATGCTCCACCTCAACAAGAAAAGGTTTGGGCTCCCTGTTAGCTGAACAAAATTCAATTTGATTATGTGTGTATTGGTAAAAAGAGAAACATCAGCAACTTTGATGTAATCTCAGCTACATTTTCCTTTATGTTGTTGATGCCAAAGCTGTAAAAGAAGAAGCTTTTGTAAAAGTGTGACAAAACCCCAGGACAAGTTTTTTAACACTTTAACTGAAAAGGATTACACTATGCAAATGAATAAAAGTATACTAAATGAGGAGTGAAATATCCCTGCTGTCAGAATACCACCACTCAGCATTGAAACTGTTTCAAACCCTGGCTTTTAAATAAACCTAAAGTGATTTCACTGAGGTTTTTGTATGTGTTTATTAAGGGAAGCAGGATATTTCTGAAAAAAACCCCACAAACTTCAGGAAAACAGACATTTTCTATATAATTTCATAACATTCTGGTGATATTTTTTAGCATCCTTAAATATATCAAATCACAAAAGCAGTGGGAGTGAAGTTTGCTGTCTGATACATTCACTGATGTTTTAGCTCCAGATTTGGGTTGCCTTGGCACAAGTGTGTCCTTCCATTTTTATCCTCATGTGTGGAATCCATGCAGGCAGCTCCATGCTGGCCTGGATTGCAGGGGCTGAGCATCCCTCACCCACACAGGGCTTTCAGGATGTGGGGATGCATCTCCTGCTTTCCTGTCACTGATCTGAACCTTGATTTGGATCAGTCACTTCTGTGAGGCTGATCTTCATGTGTGTGGGGATCTGAATTCCCAGGATGTTCCTAATTAGAGCCTAATAGAATCTTTTCTGGAGTTTTTTATCCAACACCCGCTGATCTTAAGGATATTAGATTGCTCCTGGTGTCTTAAATGCAGAATATTAAAGGATCTCTCTCTCTTGAAGTTTGGATTCTGAAATACTCTGAGTATTCAGTGCCTTCTCTGCAGCCCTACAGGAGTTGTGAGTAATCAGTTCTTCTGCAGAGATAAATAGTGGGGGCAAATTCCAGAAGTTTTATGACTTAACAAGTGGCACAACAAGGAAAAAAGGTCCAAGCTTAAATCTGCACAAGGACCCAGATCAGTGACACTGGCAGATGTGCCAGGGCTTCTCACAGTCCTGTTTTAAAAGTCACTGACCAGAACTTTGTTGGGATTGATGGTGAAAACTGAACCTTAATAATGACACTGTCAAATAATATTGCAATTAAACTGTCCCAGTGCCTTTTAGCCCTGTGATAAAGGCAGCATCAGCCATTAACAGAACACAAGGAGGAAGCTGGAATTCTGAACCTGGCAGGCAGGGCACTGATCCCTTGGCACTGGCCTTCCTTATCTTTCCTAGTTTAGAACAAAAGTAGGCACCAGTCTAATAGACTTTGCTCAGTCTAATAGAGAAATGACTTGCACTAAATTCCAGCTAAGAATTGTAGTTGTATCACAGAATCTCATGTCATGGGGGATGTGGAGGATGAAGCCCAGGACTCAGTGCTGGTCTTTCATGTCCTCTGAGTTGTTGGTACTCCAAGGAAGCTTGAGGGTACTTGTAGAAAAGTATTGAGCAATTCCCAGTGTAGAAAGTACTTTTAGCTAGTAGTTTAATATCTTACTTTCTTCTCTCAATTTAGGATGAAGGAATGAAAGCAGAAATATTTAGGTTACGTAAGAAACTGTCTGAGCAAGAGAAGAAGTTGCACAGCACAGTGAAACGCCTGCACTCCACAAACCAGCTGAAAGAAAACATGGAGAAAGTCATCATTGACCAGTGTGAGTGTGTGCTTTAATGATGATTCTGGTTTTATTTCTGTAGTCTGTGGTTATCTTTAAAATTGGTGTTCCCTCGTGTGCTCCAGCTGTGACCAACAAGCTCAGGCTGTGCTGAACTGATGGAGCCTCATTCCAGTAGGCAGAAGCACAAAAGGCTGTAGAGAATATCATGGGAAACTGTTCAGGGTTTTACACAAACCACTGATAATGTGTCAATCCATGCAGCTGCCACTGATTCCTACTTGGGTTATTCCATTTGGGATACTCTTGTTTCTATTTTACAACACTTTTGGACAGAGGCAAAATTACTATTTGCTGTAAATGTTTTCAGCCAAAGTTTTTGATATTGTCAAAACTGTGGTTTTGCCTCAGTCTTAATAAATGTGGAATTAAGCTTTTACATTTTCTGAGGTACTGCCCTGCAAGGAGCTCTGTCAGTGCACCAGACTAAGAAGTGCAGGAGAACAAGCTCAGAATAAGGGAAACAAAAGCTTGCTGTGAGTAATTTTTTTAAGAAAAATTGGGGCATGCTGTGGAATTATATTTTACCCTTAGTGACCCATGTCTAGAAAATTATCTGGAAACATGAAAACAAGTGGGACATAGGGAGTATTGTAGCTGTGTTAAGCCAGGTTTCTGTTTGAAGAGATCCATCTCTGCTGCTTTAGGCTTTAATCACTCACCAGAAGAGATCTGAATGGAACTCTCCTCTACCTTCCTGCTACAGCAATATGTGTATTGTGGTAGGAGGAGTTCATTTTCTTCTGTAAAAAATAAAAATTCAAAAGATCTATTCTTATCTCCTCTGAAAGTGGTGGGACTGAATGGCTCATTAGTCCTTGCTGGAGTAGCACTTGTGTTATCAGTAATTAATCTACAATGGAAAATTTCCCATGCCATACAGTTATAAAAATATCCATAATATTATATGTTACTCAAGTCAGTTAAATGCAATGTAGAGTGATAAATGTTATTTTGCTCCATAGCCTGTAATTTTTGTATCTAAAGCCTGTATATCTTCTGCCTGCAGAATTTTGTTTTTTTCTGGCTTTTATGGGCTGGTGTTTGG
The DNA here is from genome assembly GCA_013400855.1 of Buphagus erythrorhynchus. Taxonomy (NCBI): domain Eukaryota; kingdom Metazoa; phylum Chordata; class Aves; order Passeriformes; family Sturnidae; genus Buphagus; species Buphagus erythrorhynchus. The sequence continues at coordinate 46,800 of VZTT01072221.1, forward strand.
TCACTTATTTGAAAATTGCTATATGTGTACGAATTACTTGTATTAAATCATAAATTATATTTTGTTCAAGTTCTAGAGCCAAAAAGCTCTGATGTAAAAATCAAAGCTATTCTATTATGTCTTTCCAAATGATATCCCTGGGGTAGATTCACTGGTCTGGTTTGTCCAGTTCCAGAGTCATCTCAGACACATTGGGTAATTGCAGAGCCAGGCCAGGTATAAATCAACAGATTTTACCCTTACAGCCAGAATGTCCCTGAGCCACCCCACCCACACTTCCCTAAAGCAAACAGTGCCTGTTGCCCTAAATTTGCTCACTCTTTTTTCAGGGCATTCAGCCTCCTCTGAATGAGGTGCTGAGAAACTGAAACCTGCATTTTGTGAAATCTCTGTAATGCAAATCCCTGCTTGGAGGGCAGCAGCTGTGCCAGCAGTGGCACAGCTGCCAAATTCTCCTCATCGGCTGAATTTAATAGTTTGGATTTAGAAAAATCCAGTTTGCCAGGTGAAATGAGTTTACTAGCAGAGCTCTTCTGAGCAGACAGCTCTGCCACACAAATAGGCCTGGATGTGATTTTTCTCCAAGTTTCATTGATTATGGGAAATATGGATGTCGAGTTGCCTTTGTCTTAAAAGAGCAATTTCAGAAATGTTTCTAATTTGCATCTGTACACAAATTCCTGGCCAAGCCTACAGCAAAACTGGGGGACCACCTGAAGCTGCTGGATTTTATCAGGTTGCTTACACTCAGTTTTGAGATTTCTTCCCTTGTCCTTTTGCTAGCAAGGAAGGAAAAGCACTGCAGTAGGTGACCTTGCCTGCCTTCATTCTGCACACATCCTGGTACCTGCCTGCTCCAGTGAGGATATTCAGGTTCCCTCTGTTATGTAGCTGAACATTCCTAAATATATTTAGAGGCAGAGACTGGAACATTCTTGTGGCTCAGTGTTCTGTGTGCTCTCTCTGGTGAGAGAGCTCATTGCTTATAAACCTCATCTGAACCTCTGAGCATGGAACAATGCAGTGCCAAATTGCAGTAATCTGCCAGGGGTGTAATTATCTCATGACAGCTCTACCCTTGGAGTTGTTGGCTTCTTATTGTTGTAATGAAAAATCTTTATTATGGCTAAATTGTTTATTTTTGAGACTGGAATATCAAATTGGGGCTTGTGAGTGGTGCATTTCAGCAGTTACAGAACTGACACAGATTAGAGACTCACATATTTAACCTGACATTTCTAAATACCACTTCTGTTTGGAAACACCTCCTCCTCCATTCACAGGTCTCCTGCTGGCCCCACAGAGACAGACAGGGCTGGATGAATGGAGAAAATCTGGAATCCTTCAGAGCAGGCCACTGGTTTTTGATTTCCCCATGGCACAGAGAGGTTGCCTTGTCCTTGAACTGACTCCTTTTGCCATCTGTCCTCCTCTCCCCCTCCTGACTGCCCTCCCCAGCCCAAGCAGGATACTTGAAGGATCAAAGTGGAGTTAGACCATGCATCATCTCCCCTTAAAATGAACAGAAAATCTTCCTGTATGGCTTGGCTGGAGTGGAGGGATGAGCATGGCAGGGGTGTGCAGATCTCAGGAGGTACCTGCAGTGCTGAGCTTTGCCCGTTTCACGTGGCAGAAAAACTTCAAAAACACTTCCAGGATGCTTAAGTTTGAAAAGCAGATTGTGGAACACAGGCCAGCAGCAGGAAATGACATTCCAGGGGTGGCACTGCTCTGGACCTGCAGTCCTGAGGGAATCCTCCTGCTCAGACATTATTTCATATTTGGTCATTTAGAAAGACTTGCAGTATTGTTTTTAATCTCCTCTTTCTTTCCAGTGGTTTTAACACATGATGTCTTGAAGAAGGCTAGAGGAAACCTGGAAGTAAGTAAAATTTTTACTTGTATTGAATTCCTTGGTCTCTGCTAGACAGAAATACACAGTGCTGTGTCAGGAGCATTTTGCAGAATTAGTCTGATTTGCTTTAGGTTTGCTACCTAATCAAGCCTGGGTGACAGCAGTTTAGTGTGATAAATAACCTGCTGTGTTTGATGGCTGAATTAAGAGTTTTATGAGTGACCACATAAACACCTAAACCCTCTCCTTCCTGATGCTTTCCCTAGATTAATATTCATGTCTGCCATCATCTTCCAGCAGTTCATTTCCAGGAGATCACAGCCTGATAGCAGGAGTTCACACTGACACCCTTGTTAAAAGCTGGAGCTGTGTTAGTCACTGGTGGTGCTTTTATTTTTTAACCACAGGCCCAACAGGGGAAGCTTCTGGAAGCAGCTCTGTGCTGGTGCAGGGTGTTCAGTCACTGGGAGTGTTCCAGTAATCACTGCTCACATTTGATTTCTCCCACAGGGTTCAGAGTTCACTCCCACAAGGATGCAATGCATTCCTTGACTGAAATCCCATCCTTCTCCTCACACCCTTCCACTCTGAATAATTGTACAATTTCAATTTTCCTCTAACCTTTCCATGCATCCCTTCTCCCTCATCCCCATCAGCATCAACATTTCCCTCTGCAGCTGCTGTGCTGTTCTCAGCCCTAGCTGAGCTAGAAAGTGATGACATAAAACAATCTTTCTGCTTACTGAAGTCTTATCACTTTAATTTGAAGATCTGATGAACACAGGAGCTCCTCTTTGCACATCCTTGTGCAGCAGGATGGGGTAGGGACAAATTGTGGGCATTGAAGTACTGAATAATAATTAATAATAATAATAAATAATNAGAAATGTTTTCTAATACCCAATGTAAGCCTCCTCTGTCTCAGTTTAAAGCCATTCCCCCTTGTCCTGTCACTTCAAGCTTTTGTAAGTAGTCTCTCTCCCATCTTTTCTGTTTGCTCCCCTCTGGTTCTAAAAATTAGATTAGATCTAATTTAGATCTGATTAGATCACCCCAGAACCTTCTCTTCTCCAGGCTGAGCAGCTCCCAGCCCTTCCTCACAGGAGATGTCCCAAATTATCTGCTCCTCAGTCCTGGGATGGTGTCTCCTATTCCTTCCTTCCCCACACCACTGTGCAGGTGGGTTTCTCTTGGACAAAGCCTTGGAGAAAGGTTTTGGACAAAGCCTTGCATGTCCAGGGTGCCTCTTCCCATGGTCCCTGCTGGATCCTGCTGCTCCATTTCCTTCTCTCAAGTACACAAATAGATTTAGTGGGGGTCTCACAGCCTTCCTGGAGGTGTTGTGTTCTGGGAGGTGCTCTGTGCCCTGCAGAGCCCTGTTCCTGAGTTTTCCTGGAATTCTCTGGGTCTGGGAGCTGTCCCTGAGTTTTCCTGGAATTAATTCCAGGTGTCTGGGAGATGCTCTGTGCCCTGCAGAGCCCCTGTCCCTGAGTTTTCCTGGGATTCCCAGGGTCTGGGAGCTGTCCCTGAGTTTTCCTGGAATGAATTCCCGGTGTCACATCCCGGGAGAGGCTCAGCCCGGAGCCTGCAGGGGGAGCCAGACCCATTCCTCTGGATTCGGGAAAAACGGGAAAAGTTAAAAATAAACTCCGTGAATTGGGGAAAACGGGGGGAGGTAAGGGAAGAACGTGCAGTCAAACTTATTCTTCAGTCTCTTCACACATTATTGTCCTCACAGCTCACTAAAAACGTCAAGTTAATTTTACTAAGTAGCTAAATTATAGACACTCAGATGTAATCAGAATCCGCTATACATTTCAGCTTTCAAAATTAATCATCCTGCATTTCTGAGTTATCACACCTGAAGGAAACAGCTGTACTGCTATATATAGCATTCCCATGACTCCTGGCCTTGCAGCCTTTTATTCCCCCCACACCATCTGCACTTAAAAATAAATAAAAAACCAGGTTAAACGTTTCCCTTTCCTGAGATGATTTGCCACTTAGTTCTCAATGCTCCCTGTTGTGCCCTCTCAGAGATCTTCTCCTGACCCCTTTTTTCTTCTGATAGACTCTAATTGCTGCACCCAGTTCACACCTGGGCAGGTCTCACCACTGAGATTGGTTAAAAAAAAAAAAAGCAGGATATCATTACCTCTTTAAAAACAGATGATCCTACAAAATCAAAGTATTTCATCTTAATGAGAAGTGCCTCTTAACCACACACAATTTACTGGGCTGGTTTAAAAATAATTAGGAAAAAAAAATCAGGGAAAAAAGCTCACCAGATGGTGACTGTGGAAGACAAAGCTTACCAAGTGTTAAACTTTGTTCCCATTAAGCAAAATTAAATTTTCCTTTAAAAATAATTATGCAGGAGAAAAATAAGCAGCATAAGCAAATGGAATTATAGGAGGGGCTCATTTGCTTAGTGAGTTGCTGCCTGTGCTTTCATTCTGTGGGCAAGGTGAATGGAAACATTGCTGAGAGAGAGGTTCAGGGAGGAGCACTCCGGTGGGAGAGGGGAGCCTGCTGTCATTACCTGTGACCTTGAGCCTCCTGCTCGTTCCCCAGGCAGTGAACAGGCTGAGGTCTTTCTCAGAGAGGATGCTAAGGGCCAGCTGAGATTTAGGGGGAAAAAAAAAAAAAGAGGGGGAAATAAAAGTTAAAAAAACAAAGGCAAGGGTTTTCCCAACTCTTTAGGCCCCCTGCAATATGTGCAGCTGTGCAGGAGCAAAGAAAAGGCAATATTTAGTGCCCTAGGGGCAGAGCACAGCCTGTGCCCAGCACTGAAACCCCACCTCTGCCAAAGGGAACAGAAATAATACCCAAAGCTCACAGGTCGCTGCTTGTATTAAAAATAAATCAATGCAAATACATTCAGGTGTTTTTAAAAACAAAAACACAGCAGATCTTGCAGTATTTTAATCTCCACCAAAGCTGCCTGTTCTGTTTTTGGGAGGCTTTGCAGGGTGCTGGCTGCAGGGGTGGAGGGGGGTGGGATCACAGGGGGGTTTGGAGAGAGGGCAGAGCCCTCCCCACCTTCCATATGGAATCACAGAGCAATTTGGGTTAACTTTTCCCATTCCAGCCTGGCCCAAACAGCCAAGCAGAGGCAAACGCACCCTCTTGACATTTTGGGTTTATTTTAAACACTCCTGAACTAAACAAAAAGCAAATCCTGTCATCACTCCCAAATTCCACAGAAATGACAATGTGGGAAGAGAAATATAAAAAAGGAAGTGGCAACACCCTGCAGCTCTATTGGTACCAAATTCCCGAGGTGCAAAGAGCCCAGAGCTGACCCTGGTGCCTTGTGGAAGTGGCTCCTTGTGGAAGGAGCCCAGAGCCTTCCCAGCACAGGCAGGGGTGGACTGGGACATGGCAGGGGTGGATTGGGACATGGCAGGAGCCTGGAGGGAGCTCAGGTCTGTGCTGTGGTGACATCAAACCCCTCCACCCCAAGCTGCTCCGGGTATTAAACCCCAAGGGCCATTCCCAGATGGGTGCAGGGGGATTTGCACCTCCAGCACTGGGCTCTGCTGCTGGCAGAGGGATTTTGCCCTCTGGATGTTGGGAAGAGCCAAGCACAGCCATTGCACATTGAGGATGCCACGTGGCATGGCATCCTCACAGCTCTAACAACTTGGAAAAAACCTGCTTGAGTAGCACAAACCACTCTGTACCCTGCTCCCTTACCCCCCTTCCCCTCCTTAGCTCGTCCTTGGCTCTCCAGCCTGGTGTTCATCTTTCCCTTCCCCTTCCCCTTTCCCTTTCCCTTTCCCTTTCCCTTTCCCTTTCCCTTTCCCTTTCCCTTTCCCTTTCCCTTTCCCTTTCCCTTTCCCTTTCCCTTTCCCTTTCCCTTTCCCTTTCCCTTCCCCCTTTCCCCTCCCACTAGATGGCAAGAGCAGGATGTGCTGCCAGGGCTGCAGTGCTGAGCCCAGCCTGGCTGGGCTCTTGCCCAGTCCTGCCTGCAGGGAGCTGAAGTAAGCCCAAACATCCCTGCCCAATCGGGCCTGTGCTCATTAGGGTGACTGACACGAATAAGATGAGATTTGGAGCCTGAGTTATTTCTGAAATTAGGAAAAAAATTCCCCAACCAAGCCCGGTCTCAAGCTGTGCTGTGCATGGATCACAGTGCTCCAGGAGCCGTGGGCATTACTGTCAGGGTGAAATTATGAGTGAGTTTAGTGCTTGCTGAAGTTTTGGGGCTGCCTCTCTACATCCCTGGAGGTGAATTCCTTCCTCTGACCCTTTTCAACAAGTTTGGCCTCCAGACTGAGCAGGTTTGGTTTCCAGAGGAGCAGACTCCTGAGGGTGCCCAATCCACCAAGCCCCTCCATGCCTGAGCCCATGGAGCCCTCATCCTCCAGAGTGAAGGAAAAGCAAAACCAACCCCTGTCTGCTCCTAAAATGCCATTTTCCTCCACCACAGTTTGACCCTGGAGCCACAGCTCAGCTCCCAGGTTTCACCCCCGTGCTGGCTCCTGAGAGAAGGGGCAGTGGATGCTCCCTGTCCTGCAGGGAATGATCAGGCTTACAGGGGCACAGCACAGGCACAGGGAAGGAATGTGGTCCCTGCCTTTGGCACCTGTTTGCAGGAAACTCCTCCTGCAGGGAGCAGAGCCTCATCCTTGTCTTGTCCAGCAGTGGGGCAAGCCAAGGCTGCTCCTGGGCTGGTGACACCAGGGAAACAAGAAAGGTTTTGGTGACCCAATTCCCATCTTCCTGTCCCCCTCCACACCTACAATGACCTCCCACACATAAAATCTGTATTTTTATGGCTTCTGTTTCCAGAGAAGTGGCACCAAGTCCAGTGGCACACAGCAGCACAGAGCTGCAACACGTCCCTGCAAACCCAGCACATTGAAAGCAATAAATAAACAAAGTAATGCCTTTTCCTACCTCTCTCCATGGAAAGTCACTCCTCTAATAAGTTCCCAACACCAAATCAAGCCCTGGGACACCTCCACAGGCAGCTCTGGGCTCCCCCTGTTCTCCAGGACCTGCAGCTGCCCCTGCCCCATGCCCAACCTGCTGCTCCACACTCTCCAGCCACATCATCCTTATCTTTAATTTCTGAATTGACCCCCCGGAGAAAAATCTCTGCATGCCTATTTTTTATGTGTTTATCTTGTCATTTCTTTAGAAAGATACTTGTTACAAATATATTTTTCCCCTCCTTCCCCCCAGCCCTGTCGGAGGAATCTACTTGGGTAATTTGTTGAGCGGGTTGCTGGGCCATGCATTATGCATGAGATGCAATCTTGATTTTTGCACTCCACTGTGTGCATTCTGAAACAGGAACGGCGTCGTGCCCGCACGCAAAATGAACATTAACAGCTCAAAAAAAAAACAACCAACCAAAAAAAAACAACAAACAAAAAAAACCCCGAAAAACCACAAACCAAACCTAGAAAATAGAAAATGCCCATTTATTTAAAGGAAAATGAGAAAACAGCATCCACTTTTCCAAGCTGTTCTCGCTGGTGTAGCTCAGAGCAGTCAAGTTGCTCCCATGTAAGCTCTGCTGGGGAGAGCCTGGGCCCAGAGCTGCTGGTGGGACACAGCAGTGATGGTGCTGCAGTGTCCAGGGCCTGGCTGGATGGGGCTTGGAGCATCCTGGGACAGTGGAAAGTGTTCCTGCCCATGGCAGGGGGTGGGATGAGATGATCTTTAAGGTCCCTTCCACCCCAAATCATTCTGGGGTTGTGTGGGAGCCTAAAGGCAGCACCACCACCCCCTGCAGCAGTGGGGCTCAGGGGGGACATCTCTGCTCTGTCCCTCCCTCCTGCTGTCCACACACCACACATACACACAGAGACACTTCCTGCTCCTGGAGACAAATAAAATCTGCTCCAGCCACTCCTGTCCATGTGCCTGGTGCTGCTACAGCTTCTGGAACACAGCCCGGGGCCAAACATTCACCAAAGCTTCACCAAAGCTTAGAGCCTTTTTGGCAGATGTGTCTTTGTTAATCCATCACACCTCCACTCCCCCCTTTACCTTCCCCTGGCAGGGCTGGGTGGACTCCTGGGCTGGCAGCAGATGATTTGGGGGGGTACAGGCTGCCAGGTGTGGTGTCAAACCCTTCAGGTTAAAGACATAAAGAAGAAACACAGACACAAAAAAAAAAA